>DWMF01002002.1:0-10627 GCA_018244815.1 Parelbella polyzona | reverse complement strand
GTTCGAGGCCGTCGGTCGCGCTTGGAAGGCGTTCCTCGCCGACTGGCTGCTGCAAGGTGCCGGCTTGTTTATGTCACCCACGCTGTGTGCGCGCCGCTTGTATGCCTCGACAACTTGTTGTCGTTTCATTGTAGTGAATGTTTGGCATTAAAATTAAAAACAAATCTTCCTACTGCGGGATCTCTTTTGCGGCGTCTTATATATTTGTTGGATTTCTTTGGATAACAAATTTAATTCTCGTTATTTCAATTACGCTTTTTTAAACGTGTTCATTGTTCGGTGGTGAATGTAAATTTAGCAGTAAGTGTAAAGAGCTTTGACTTGTGCAGGGTGTCTGAAACCTGATGGAAATCAAATTCATTAAAATATCTGTCCCATAAATAGTCATATACCTAATATTACGTGTGCAACTCTAAAGGATATTGTTAGATGAGCGTGAAATTTAACCAATAATCTCAAATACAGGTAATTTTATTTTACGAAACCAATTTGTTGGTTGAATTATTATATAATTTACTTCAATTTATAGACAATTTTGTATTGAAATTTAAGTATATAGTCTGAAATGTTTAGTCATAGATACTATTATTGTTTTGCCATTTTTTAAAATGTGTATTTAAATGAAATTTGACGCGGCGACTTTAAGGAAAAAAAATAGTAATTGTCGACTTAATAAATAAGTATTCAGGTTAAATAACAAACAATTACCTAACTAAAACATGTCGAATAATATTTGCTTTTCATTAAATTTTATATTTAACAGTTTGCTCGTATATGTGACTGTTGCACGAAATGTATCGTAACGTCACATTAATCGTACTATTGATTGATCGTACCTATTTATCGAAGGTCTCATATCAATTATATTTTAGATTATTATTTTTATTATTAGATTATTGTCATTAAAAATACCACATATGTTTAGAATATCCGCTCACCAAGCACAGGAGGTCGCCCACGGTGACATTTTGCAGCGGCATAACAAATGCGATATAATCGTGGATAGCATATAGCTTCGCCCACAAAGCACGTGTTCTCATAGGAACATGTTAGGCTAAAGCCCTGTGCCGCTGTCGCTATAGTCGCTATGCAGCGTCGCTGTGGACGCGATGTAAATCAACGGGCGATTCGGCTCTTCTAGCTCTCTTACCCAATCCCGCCCGAAGCGATGCAATGACGACGTTGAACCGCTTCTGTCGAGCGTTGCAAATGCGACAAAAGGCCTACGGTAGCGATGCAGTCCCGCAATTATAAAACGCTTCTGCCCTTGCAAAAAATCTCTGCGGACGACACCCTTACCCATTATTAGAAGGGTTATACTTAGATTGATAACTGTACGTTATGTTATACTGTATATGCATCTTATACTGCCTTATATTTAAAGTACATCTCTTTTTTTAAGTTTATCTCACGTATCGAGGCGACGTACGTGTTTTTTATATGCGAAGCATGGGTGAATAAATTACAAATACGTAGGTAGGCGCAGACGCACGGTTCATTCTGTTTAATGTGTGTATCACCTACATGCTATCTTACGTCATACGAGGTCCGCTGTGACGTCATCCAACACGCCGATAGGCAGGCATTGAACACAAATAAACAAAACGAAACGGAAAACACGTGCGCTCATATAAAACTTTGTTTATTCACACGCACAATACTCTCAAAACGTTTTTATATTAATTGTAACGATATCATTATTTCGCCCTACAATATAAAAAAACTCTTACGCTAACAAAATCAAAGAATATTTTTCTAATAATGACAAAGTAAGATACGGAAAAATAGAAATGAACAGAGCGTACTCTCAAATAGGACAGAGCCTCTTTGTGACGTAGTGAAACCGACGTAAATATATATTTATATTATCACTGGCTTAGTAATTTAAGTTTTAAATGTGACATAATTATTATATTTAATCATGCGAATTCTTGATACGTCGCCTAGGCTTTGCACAGTCTGTTTTTCCTACTCATTAAAAGTCTGTTAATTAAATTTTTTACTGAGATTTAATGTAGGATTTGGTATAGAATTGCGCTAGAAAAAATTTTATGTTGTCAATTTTTCCTTTTGATCATATGCACGTGTAGTACATATGTGATCAAAACAAAGGCTCAGATGTGGTTCAGGAATAAGGAAACATGTTCTAACAGGTAGTTCGTCTTTATTCCTACGACAGTGTGGGCCAATCATCTTTTGACAAAGCACATCTTTGCGACATTTCATTATACGTACATACCTCAGTCTTGAAAGTTGCCAAGTCAATCGATTGTACGACATCCAAGCCATTAATTATTCTGTTTTCAAAGATTATGTATTTCTGTGTAGGAATAATATTGTGGGTCAGTGCGGGCTTATTAGACAGGAACCGTAGCATTCTCTCAGCGATATTGTTACTGCATACAAAGAAATATTAGATATCGCTTATTGTTTCCCATCTACGGAACATCCGACTGGCTTACCACAAACGCGGAGTATGAAAAGGAGAAAATAATCTTCAAGATGTTTTTCTCCGCACGCGTATGCTAGATAACAATAGCTATTATTTTTAAACTAAATGTATGCTCCAGCGTATTTTATGTTCAGTCAGAATTTCGATCTTGCATTACTAAAGATACTCAACTCTTATGTAAGTTAAAAGCTTTATAAACAGCATTGTACTCTTCTTCGTACTGTTTAATAGTTGAATGTGGCATCGTACTTTTTGTGGCTACGTTCGAAATCTTTGCTCTTTTCTTCTAAAAAACCTTCCAGTAAGAGTCACTGAGCTTAAAGTTCGCGGTAAAAGTAGGGCGTTCTCGGCAGAATAATTTAAAATTCAATGACGGAAAGCTTAAAATGTTGTACTCGAATATAAGTCGACTTATAATTTGTGTTTCCATCGAGTAGAGTATCAGGAAATATATGTAGGATGCGCTTGGTCTAATATTTATGTGAGTAATACTATATTGAATATTACGAATATTGTCGACAATAAACATAATAAAGACGATATTAGTTTCTTATGACCCACCAACTGTTACACGGAATATTTTTAATATTTATATAAAACAAGATTATGTAGGTACAACAATGACTGGTTTTTTTATGCATAAATGTCCGTGCCCTTTTTAATTCGAAATATTGAAAAAGTAAATTGTGATAGGACGATGTCTGTTATTGGATTTTATTGATTGAATTCTCTTTACGTTTCACTTCTGAGCATTGGTCGTGCTACTGGGCGGATTGGAGTTCTGCAACCTGGGAATTAGATCATTGTAAAGCCGCTTTCAAATATCGCTTCTTCGCCAAATTTTAACGATTGTCGCTTAACGATGATAAGGTGGACCGACTAATCAATGTGCTTTCCAGAGTGCTGGTCCGCTCCTGGAAGACAGCGACTAGCCAGCCGTATGAGCGTTGCTCACTTTACACGTTGCTTTCAATCTGCAACCGTGTCAGGGTTACGAGTACCTCAGTTGCCTTGTATTATGTTTAATTTAAAAAAGTTTTAGATGTCAGCATGGGTGACGTTGAAACTCTGTTTCGGAGTGATTGTGGCTAGAATTATTTTGTATGGACTAGCGCTAGCCGTTATATTTTCGGCCGCTCGGGAAAATCATAACTTGCTTTGCGGCGAGATTGGTCGCGCGATTAATTTATCTCTAGGCATTCTGTTGTGGGTTCGTTAAAAAATTATTTTTTCTTAATTTAAGTAATTTTGGACCATTATTGTAAATTAACGGTATCTATACCTACTAATTAAAAATGATATGTTTAAAATGGGCTCGTGGTGTTGTTTTATTGCAATCCCGATTTGTCAGGAGTATTTAAATTTACGCCTGCGGATTCTTTCTGCTTACATCATTCTAATTTGAAATGTGTTTAAAGACTTCAGAGTGTTTAAAGTTCCACTAAACAAATGAAGATCAGGGTTTTAGAGGGCGCCCTTAACGTGGCTTGCAATAGTTGTTGAATCGTAGTAATCGTCTCATAAGGAAAAATCGTTGTGCCCCCTCCAACTTTCTCTCGCTTTATGTATGCAACTTGTAGGTTTTATTTAACGTGCCCTTATTTTCGTTCTGCATACGTTAGTGTGAAAAAATGTTTTTGTGTGTATTATAAAGTAGTATAGTATATTCAAGGTGATTTGCTAACACATCTATTGTATGTATGTATACTCGTATATTGGTGGTGGTTTCCTTCACAAATAAAATAGACTGTTCCGTTCAATTGAAAACGCACATGTTTCTGACATTGTCAAATTTCTGCTTTACTTATGTATAATATAAGAGATTTATTGAGATTTCGAGGCTAAAGTTTGGTATTTTAATTTCATAAGGTAGTTGACCAAAGTGAGGTAACTTGGTTTCCCTCGAGATATAAATTTGAGGAAACTATTATGAGGTATTATTTCGTTATGAAGACGTGACCGGGCCGATAAACTATTCAGATCTATTTTGAAACTTTGTTTAAACTTTTGTACCAAGCTTTAATTAGTGCAACATGAAATTAAATCAATCTTGAACTCGCCGCAAGGTGAATTTATTATGAGACGCGAACTTTTCCTTGTTGCTTCTGTGTATTTGTTATTGTAATACAAATAATCTTTTTTGTCGGCACAAAGCGGCGTGTTTCGAACTTGTTTCTATATTCAAATCTATAAGTAACGCATAGCAACTGCCTGTTATCGCGGTCGAAAATATTTCGAGTACGATGATCGAACGTCATTCAGTTGTGAATACGATGTCGAGCCAAATGTTACCGGCGCCGTCCAGTCCCCGGCACACGAGTTCGCATGCCTGTTTGACGTTGTTCGTCTTCTGTTTTTCAACCATAACACATAAATCATACATATGCGATATTAGAATATAATTTTTGCACTAGTATATTTATATCAATAAAATGCCTGAAACTCACGTCCAGCTTGAATAAAAGGTGACGTCTCAATGATGTAAATAGTTGACTTTTTATAGTATAGTTTGTTTCGATTGGTCGGCACTAGTGGTTTAAATTATAGGTTTTTTTTTGTGTATGTGTGTTTAATATCGGTTAAATTTTATTAGCCAACGCAGTCACTCAAATGCAACCACTAAATGTTAGTTTTCTGTTTTCCAAGTCGATAGAAGGTAATCTCCGCAGATACGGTAGACAGAATCGTTCAGATGGAATGTATTGTCCACTGAAGAGGTAGCTGGTCTCTCTTATCTATTCTTTCCGGGGACACTCAGCATTCTATCAGGAAGTTCAATATTGTCGATAGCACTATTCTTTCGTTTTGCATCTCTCGATAATTTTGTTTGTGTCTTTTCATTACGGGTTTCATCACACCAGTTCATTTTTCCCGTTCTATTTTGCTTTTGAGCGTTTTGCTCATTTTCATCTTTATTTTCTGTATTCAATTGTGAAACCGAGCATTGTCCTTCTTATATTTGCAAATTAATGACATAGTACATGTACAAACAGTACGACGGACGCTTCGATTCGTGGGTGGGGTTTCCCGAGCTCGCCGTCAACGTCCTGGGGTAATTTATCTTTTAATTTTGCCTCCATCGTTCTCTTTTTTGCGCTCAACGGTGTCGTATTTTTAGCTTCTTTGATAAATTGTCATATTATCCCGTCTAATTTTGTAATTGTATTGGATCCTTCCGTTTTCATTTTGATCTTGACGTTTCCAATGCATTCAAATAGAGCTACGAACCAACCACTTTTAATTTTGCTTTTTGTGTCCTCTTGACGTACTGATAGATTCGCATTGTCGTATTAATAATCCAGTATTCCTTGAGATCTGTACTTTGCAGATGTAGGATCCTGTCGATCTCAATTGTTCTTGTTTTCCGGTTTCCTGGGAAGCAGAGCGCTCGTCACCGCGTAGTGAGCGCACCAAATGTTAATTAAAGTACGGTTGAAGCCTTACAAAAACATAGTGGCAGTAAATCTGTGTTTGTCGCGTCAGGCTTAACATATTTTGTACATGCCTGAAATAAAAGCAAACTACAAAATGCAAAAAGCAAGAAAACAAAACAACGTATATAAATGTAAAGTTACGTATATATAAAATATGTATGAACAGGTTCATGAAATAGGTTTCTTCAAATCGATGTAATAATACATGTATATTTGGACGCCGGCTTAACATACTTGTTCTGTACTACGGCGCTTCTTTTATCCGATTACAATAGGTATCCATGGGCTTATAGTTAACGTCAAATTGGTTCATATTCTTTATTATGTATTATGAGCACGAAGATTTTAAGGTTTTAAAGCGAGTTGTTTTTTTAGGGAACATCTTTTAAATTTACGAATAAGAGTATCTACCTGTAATGGCGAAGAAAGTAAAATGTTTACCGGACTTATTATACTTCGACGTTATTTCGAAAGTTCTTTTATATTTACTTATATATTTTTGTGTACGTTAATTGTTCTTTTACAGAGGAAGATGAATCGCAAATATTCGTGAAATTCTTCAAGTTCCACAAATGCTACGATCTGATACCGACCTCCGCCAAGCTGGTGGTGTTCGACACCCAACTCCTGGTCAAAAAGGCGTTCTTCGCGCTAGTTTACAACGGTAAGTCCATTCTATCTTTGCGGTTTTACTTTCGGTTAAACCTTTCTCCATCGCCTAACTATGTGCTCGAACATAGGTACAGTTCGTTTCGGTCATCGCGATACAGTTGTTCCCAGAAATGTTGAGATTTATTCTTCAAAGCCAAATATCGGATTAGAGTGGGTTTGTTCGGATTTTGAGATAAAAGGGGTACATCGCATTTAGGCAATTTGCTTTCGTTTTAATGATGCTGGTTAAGTCGCCTTAAATGACAAGGTACTGTGATTAAATTTCACAAAACATCAGTGGCACAAAAGTCCGATGATTATTTTTGTAATCTTTAATATATTGGCATATTTTACTGCGTTGTGTACTGAAACGAATTGTAGAGGCGTTGACGTAATCCGTATATATGTGCGAGTAGTTCATAAAAATATATATTTCTTCAACTGTAAGATGAAACCTAATGGAAATTAGCAGCGGTCGTGTCAAGCCCTGAAATAAATGGTACGTATTCAGTATATCTCGTTGCAAATAAACTTTTGAGTTGTATCGAGACGTCTGTTGCTAAACTAAAGACACGTCTCGTGGTTGCTGCGGTCGGCCGTACTTTCGTTTTACCTCTATATCCTACAGCGCTAATACGTTGCATATTTTTTTTCCAGCATTATTTGTGTGCTCGCACTTAGCGATATACCTTTTTTTATTTTAACAAGTGATGTGCTTGTTTTGTATTTTCCTAAGTAAGGTCAGGTGGCCGCTCGTGTAATTATCTACTGCCAAATCCGTATTCAGTTGCACTGACCCGCATGGCGGTTATGTGCAGGGCAAGAAAATTATTCAGATGATATGTATCGTCATATCGCTTGTTAAAATTGTGTATAACGAGGAATATTGGCGTAAGACACAATGAAAATAAGCATGTACAATGAATTGCGCCACCTGCTCAAATGAATTGTGTAATGTCGAATTATTGGCGATGCCGTTCAGTCTATTGCGTACTGACAAACATTTTCGATGAATATATATATATTAATTCATTGCTAAGCGAAACCTAAGACCCCTTCCTAACGATCGTTTGTCACAGTTTAATGTTGTATTCTCCCGTTTGCACTTGTTACCTTCATTGGCACCTTTTTAATGCACGCATAGCATTTATGTTTTTTTTTTTTTTGTAATGATTGCATATGCGACTTGCAAAACTATCGATCCGCATGAAACATTCCTACGGGCGACGCGATGCGATGTGTTGAAACCATCATATTACCACACGTAACATTCACTCTGATTTATGTTACTACAGCTTTAGCTTGACTGGTTGACTTGAGAGCCGCCGCGGCCGTGGTCCGAGGATCTCAGGTGTATATCGTTCCATTCTCTGACGAGTTTAACCATTTAATAGACAAAATAACGTTCGCAAAGAACGTAACTTTGGTTATGGTCCAATAAACATTAGTACAACTTAACCGAAAAAGTCATACGGGGCGTAAGCGTAACTAAACATTTCATGGTTTATTTTCAACGCACATATGCTGCGACATACATACATACACATGTATATCTCACGATTTGCTTTCTACGAATGGACTGAGCTTAAATAAATGTACGCTACGGCTGTGTTATTGTTACACACATTGTTTTGTACGTAGGAATTGGTTTTAATTGTTGTCCGTATAAAAGCGTGTATAAAATCCCATCTTCCCGTCCGTTGGACGTTCGAGTGAAGTCGGTGCCAATTCACGTCACTTCCACGCAGTTGTCGGATCCATTGACTGGATTCAGTGAGATGAGCATTTAGTAATCTCCGCTGCCGGCGTGCTGCCCGTATTGTTTCTGACGGGGCTGGGAGGCGGCGCAATCTAAGAATTCGATCAAGGCCTGCCAACGAGCACAATGGATATCGACGTGTGATAACATGGTCAAAATAGATATCGTCAGTACGTTTTTGTCACTGCCTTTTATATCACTGTTTTCTTACTAACAAGCAATATAGCCTTGTTGATTTATTAAAAATAAGTGATTGATTGTAGATTTAGAATTCACCAGTCCACTCGTTATAAAATTACGTGCGTTTTAAGATTAAACTTCAGTTTCTGTAATTTTAAAGTAAAACCACTTTAGAAATTCACGTTTTAGAGTTCTTTATAATGTTCTCTAAGGATATCTGTCAGTGAAAATTCCGTTAAAACCGGTCCGCTGCTATATCGCATTTTGTGGATTTTTTTTTTTTATGGGACACTGAAAGTTTTTATAAAATATAATAATTGTGTAAGTTACTTCTTATAATATCAGGTATGTATGTGCAATGAATGTTCCATCGTATACATATAATCGATTCAGCCGTTTCGGGGATTACCCGGAAGGAACAGACAGACAGACTAAACAATTAGAATATCCGTTTTTGGTATTTGTCCTGTATGTATATTCCCATGCACTCATTAAAATGCTATTTTTGCAATGGTACAGGCAGACACATCTATTTTAATTATATATATGGATAATTTTCATATACCTACGAGGTGTATGAGGAGGGCGAACATCCGTTTAGTGACTCGCTTTAACATCGATTACAAATTTTCTTTGTGTTAAGTAATTTTTTCATCGTGTAGTCGAAACGATCTCGTAGATTAGATCTGTGGCGCAGTGAATACAGGCCTTAAAATGTGTTTGTATATTGGATGAATGGCAGATGTGACAGGTGCGTGTTTTTGGTCTTAACACAGGACCGGCGGGCAATATATCGTGCAACCGCGCGAAACAATTCGAGTCCAATCGCGGAAAGAGCGCGTGAATCAAGTACCGTTCCAATTATAATTTCGCGTCGTTCACTGACAGATATTGCGTAATTCGATTTACGTATTAAATACTATTCGAGCGGGCCGTTAATAAAGCCGGAATGTTCTGGACATGTTTGCACTGTGCGGTACTCGTTTTAATGTCTATATAAGCTGAAAGTGACAGTGCCGTGTTGTTAAAATTTTATTGGGAAAATTGCAATTTATGAATTTCGATAAAGAGATCGGATGCCTATTTTTGGTATTGCAACGTTTAAGCTTCCGTCGAATGTAACGACGTGTATCGTTGATAATATAATGAGTATATGGAACGGTAATAACCTAGTAGCGGGTATCGCTTTGGAAACAAAATGCGTTTTAAGGGTAAACGTTAAATGAGGAAACATCTTAGAGTTCTCCAAATAACGGAAGGTTCCTTAAAAGATGTTCACTCTGCCAACCCGCACTTGACCAGCGTGGCTTTAACCCTCTCATTCTCAGAAGAGAGCCGTGGTCGGCAGTGGAATTATAATATGGTGAATGTTGATACCAACATAATTTATTTTAGCACAATGGATTACAAAATTTGTCTTTAAAATATGTATAATATATAGGTATTACTTCATTTGTCTAAAATACGTCATAGATCGCTGCAGGTGTTTGTTGCGGTCGCTGTTTCCGACAATACTCTCTACTCTGTACTCGTCTCGTTAAGTGTAAGCTCAGTACGTGGGTGTTTAGACCTTATTAGACTTGACTTGAGACTTATTAGACTTATTAGACTTGAGTGAATCGCGCTTAATTAGAACAGCCTGGTGTAACCTGCATCTTATTGCGACATAACGTTACTGGAGCGAACAAGTGATATCAAAGTAAAGTATAGTAAAGTGTAGTAAGGTAAAGTGAAGTGAAGAAGTGTGTCAGAAGAACGTCAACGAAACGGCTGATAAAACATTTTATGCATGGACAGAGACAGATCAAATCGCATAAACATTTCCCCTTCTTAACTTACAGAAAAATTCTTATACTTTCGCGTCTAGTATATTTTATTTCTTGTAATTCTTAACTAGGTAACTGATAAACTTGCTGCTGTACAATGTTGTGATATAATAATTATTACTTGGTAACTTTGTTCAACTTCGAGACGGCAATTGGACGCTCAACGGATATAGTTGCAAAGAAGGAACAAAGTGCATTCGGGCATAACGATTATTGCTTTGCATCGAAAGTCCTTTGTGCCGCGTGTTGTGATGCCATTACTTTTAATTAAGCCATTCGAAGTAGCCGCCAAGTTTACAATATTATCATGAAATATTATATCGTT
>DWMF01002001.1:0-10627 GCA_018244815.1 Parelbella polyzona | reverse complement strand
TATAAGGTATATAAATACGCTTAATGAACATCAAAACAAATCTTATACATTTTCATCTTATTCATCGGCTTTGAATGCCTCTTTTAGGCTTATGTAGACTGGAAGAGGCATGTTACGTTATATTTGATCCATTGATCTAGTTTGTTTTACGAACATTATATTAAAATAAGTAACATACGAGATTCTTTTTATTTAGCTTTAGTTCAAATATTAGATTTAAAAATTCAGAATAAACGGATACATGCTGGTGGCAAAGGCTTTTTTTATTTGTCGTTGGCTTTTTATTCGCTGTGTACGACACTTCTATTTCATAAAAAAATTACGTAGCTCAACTTTTGCTATTCTTTCATTCCTTTTTTCCACACGGGCGGCGTATGAATCATGAACATGGCATCGTGGCTTATACAAAGATATTTATTTGAAAAATGCAGGCAAAAATTACTTCAATAGTAGGTACATATCGCTCATTTGCCAATACAGTGTAACATCTCAAAAATACTATCTTTCAGAAAACAGTGCAGATTATCCTATGACTATTATGAAATAGTCTATAAGTCGTATAATTCTATAATAATCATAGAATATTTATGATTTTAAACTTTGTGAAATGGTTTTTGAATGATACTATTTTTGAGATATTACACTCTAGTTGCACATGAGCGCTATATATCTCTGTATATAACAGAAGCGGATATTCAAATGTAACGATCAACAGAGTGCCCTCGAAACTTGAACGTTTAAACTGGAATTTGATCTCCAAGTTGCTGAAACACGCCGCTTACAAACAATTCATGCAGCAAAATAATTTCATTACTCAATAGGGGCCAATCGGGGTAAGGGCACGTTCGCATATGGTAATAAATTAAATTGTCTGGATTCATTTAACTAAATTAATGTTACTGATTATTTTACATATGTATATGTATACAGTTTCGGCGTCTGGGTACCATTTGTTAACTAATTGCTTCACTCACTGACAAAAGACAAATATGGAATTAAATTATACGTGCAAATGAAATCTCATTTGACTGCTTTGTTAGTCTAGTACTTACAACCGTGACTGATTAACCAGAGGTCATGGATTCGATCTCCAGGTGAAGCACAATACAATTGAATTTTCTAAGTCGAAATTCCCAGTGGGAGCTCATATGTCTGGAATTGTTTTCGACGAATGGCAACAGGCTCACCCATGTCATAAAACGCATAACATAACAGGTAAAACGTTGCAGTACTATTCTCCTCTGTCTATCTCTTCAGGAAAATACAGAAATGAAAAAAAAATCCCTTTTAAAAGTAGGAAAATGGCAACCAAAACAAACCTGACTTAATCGAATCGCTAATTTTCCAATTTTAGTTCTTCAGTCATCAAATCCACCTCCCACTGCTTGAGACGCATTCGCAAATATATTGCATAGTGTGTATGCGCCCTAAATTTTGCATACTTCATGTGAGCTCTGCACGAGCTAAGACATTTTGGAAAATGTTTAATATTGAATCTAAACACAAGAATTTCTATACGTGGAATGCAATTTATTGCAAAATTCATAACGTTATTAAAATACATAACATCATGCCCCTATTTCTCCGGGGTGGGCAGAAAAGCGTAGTACGGACCATGTTTCTCTTGTAATGTTATACGTCCCATGGAAAACGGAGTAAGTCTCTACTACCAGACCCCGGTACTAAAATATTCACATAAAAATACTATTTACAAGCACGAATTTGAATATTACTTTCCTTATAGTCTGATTTTGCACGAATCAGTCCATCAGTAACTTAACTTATTTATTAATAGCCTAAGTAATTTTACTATTAAATGTATTAGTATTATACACATGATTATATATTTACCGGCTCAACTCCCCCTAAATGACCCCATTAATGGCTATCCCGAAAAACGCATAATTAAGCATAAGTAATGTTCGCAATTAATTATAATAGTCCATTATTATCTTAAAGATTATTTATTAATGGTATTCATCAAGAGCATTGAACACCCAAATATTGACATATTTTTGGGGTCTAAAACGGAAGTGAATATTCTTTATAATTTGGGTGAAATTCATTTTCTTATTGCCTTATAAACCTGTATATCTTAAATAAGAATATGTTCAAGAACTACCGGGGGAGTGTACTACCCTCCACTGCCTCCACCACTCCGGGGATTACAGGTGTGATGTTACGTTAAAGAATTAGCATTTTAAGTTTAAATCAATTGGGTTTTCAAAAGTTGGTAATCTATTATAATAATAATTATTGTATAGTCATGCTAGGAACATTAGGCAGAGGACACAGAGTACCCAATATCTTGATACTTACAGAAATAATGTACTTTTTCCACGTACATCACTTTCCATATAAACGTCATTTTTGGAAATTTCTGACTTCTCTATCAGCCAGTGTCTGGCCTATTTGTTAAGAACAGAAATATAATATTAACAATTCACAATGCTAAATTTCATCTATGTGAAATAATAGACCTAACCTGGCTGAATATTTGCACATATTGTGAGATCATTAGATAAAATTACATTAACGTGACCATTTATGAAAACGAATATTATTTACTATGCGGTAAAGGTCTGATATCCAACAAGTTCTCTGTAACAATTGACAGAATTCCGATGATGTAATTAATCCGATGTTAACGAGATAACTAAAAGAGGGAAATCATTTTCTTTCTCTATTCTAGGGATATAAACAAAACTAAGGCCAGCTCCTCGTGAGCTTGTATTGTGTACCACAAAGTTTCCGTTGAGTCATGTATAATGTAACAGCATAAAATAACATCGCGCCTGTATTTCCCTGAAGAGGTAGGCAAAGGGATGGGGTAAATTGCCCCAATCTACCAGTTATGTAATACGTTTTTTTATCCCTTATTAGAACATGACATAAACCTATTGCAATACACCGGGCACAAATAACAATATATCTATATAATACAAATATCTATATAATAATTTATCTCAGGTGTGCGAAGTCGGACAACACGCACCTGGCCAGTCTGGCAGAACATGGCCTTAACCCTCTTGTTCTGAGAGAAGACCAATTTTCCAGAAAAAGAATGATAAAAGGGTCGAAAAAAAGTGTAATATAATAATAATATCGATATTTATCAATCTGCTTCTGCTAGAAGTCAAGTGAAATCTGAACACAAGCGTCTGAAAGTATAAGACGCTGCTAATAGGTATCCATTATGTTTGACTAGTTTGGTCATTAAATAAATTGACGAACATAACGGTACAATGATTTACTGTTGTTCTTTTGCGGATGTTTCCTGCTGTCTAATTAGCTAAAAGCCTTTTCAACATTTCTTTGCAGGTATCGTTAGTTTTTTACGGTTACGTAGCCGATATTCGTAGATAAACGCTCTCTAATAACCATTAGACAAACGTACATACATAGGCTAAGATTTAGTTAATTTAACATTTTTTATCGTGAGCGTTTTATGTGTTCGCGTTCTGTGTTTCGAAACACACTTCGTCGCTTTTCTCTTATTTTTCTTTCATGAAATATTATGATTAAAAGAGGTGGGGATTTAGTAATTTGGGCGTTCCAAACGTGGGTACATTATTCAAATTTGAATCTTTGAGTTATTAATTTTATCTGATCTGTTTTAAATTTTATAGTTTTACTTATATCCAATGTTAGCATAGCCCTCCTTGGTTTTGACATGTACAACCGATTGATTGAATATAGACGTTGATAAAACTATATTCAAACATTACATTACATGTTATCAGTCGGCTAATTTTAATTTCTTTTGAAATCACATTATATTATCGGATATACATATGTATGTATAATATTAATAACATTATTGTATATTGTAGATAATATGTCTCCAAATAAAAAGACACTGCATATTTTTCGATTGCCAGTTTGATTTCTGTTGCCCAATGTTTAATGTTCAAAAATGCTTAAACTATTGTTCCTTGTCACGGTGATAGTGTGTAAGTGCCTTAATATTTGTATTACTTTTGTAGAAACTATGTTTTATTAGTAAGTAAATTAAACATTAAAAAAGGCAATATGAAAAAAAGACAAAAATATTATTGTTTCTTTCTTTGAATTCGCAGTAAGAGTATGGAGGCTGGAATTATATCAGATGTATCTTCCTCGTAATAGGTTCACCCCTATTACATGGGACATACAACAGGACTGGTGAAAACTGTAGTACTACATTCCTTTGGCTACTTCTTCGGGAAAAAACATGCATTATATTGTGTTACGAACAATGACGCGTAATCCCCGAAGAGGTAGCCAGAAGAGTGTAACACTCCCACGTTATGTTACAAAATTATTCTTTAGTGACGGAGTGCTGTTATATGTTATGTCATATATATATATCTTGATCGTCAACATCTTAAATCTAATTAACGACTCGTAATGGACTAACGTCGACTTGAATATTCTAGTACATTCCCAAGTATTTGAGTACATACTGTTAGGTAGTATGACGATATTACCTGTACTTAACACGTTATTTGAGGCATTTGAAGTCTGCCAACCCGCATTTAGTGAACGTGTAGACCTTGGCTTAACCCCCATATTGAGAGCAGAGCCAAGTCCAGCAATGGGACGATAAAACAATCAAAACAATAGCTATCAGGCCAGCATGGTCTTCTAGTCATCGTTTTCACATCGGATCATTCAAGTATTTTTCCTTTTTTCGGATTGCGAATACTTTTTTTGCGAGTCTTTCTTTATGCTAATATTGTAATTTTAGCCTGCCATGTCGTTAACTCTGCTCTCGCGGGTAGAAAGATGAGGCAAGGCAACTTGAATAAATACTTCGTGTATTGCAGGTATGTATAACTTACGTCTGTGTGTATTTGTACATACACGTTCACAAACACGAACATAAGCAATCATTTGTGTAGTATCTTAAGACATTCGCAACAGCAGTCAGGTTCACTAACTAGTATATCAACCGCCCAGACGATGAAATAAAAAAGTCAATAAATATTTTTCAATAAGAAATTAGTTTACAATTTTGAATCAACTGCTCAATTGAATTAACCTAAAAGATTTAATACACTTCTAATCATTATTTTTAAATAAATTTTTCACCCATTATTTTAAAAAGCTTAGATTTTTATTTTTCATATTTTTCTCTGCTACTCTAGAAGATGAAGAACGAGAAGTCAGTGAAATATAGGAGTAGTAATAAAGGTTCTAATATTTAGATTTTGTTTTAGGGAAACCCATCGCCAATTTTATGAACTGACCGACACTGCGACATCGATCAATAATTCGCCAATTCTGAATAGTCGTGATACGGCCATCATCATCCATGGTCATCAAGGCAGCGCATTCACTTCTTTAAATCCAGATGTAAAAGATGGTATAACGTTTTAAGATAACTGTTATATTAAAATTTATACAGTTTAATAAATTTTAAATTAAAATGAATGCAGGTTAATAACATTTAAATTAAAATGAATGCAGGATTTAATCAAAACGCCTAATAAAAGCCTATTAGCTCTAATTAGTGTATGCGTAATGTAATTACATATGTCATAATGTTTTATTTTAGTTTATGGTACTAAAACTCTTAAAATTCTAAGTGTCATTCAAAAAATTAGAACAAATTATTGATTTAGATTTTTGCCTTTCATTGCGAGGGTTTTGTGATCAAACTTACATGCGTTTTAAGATGATACTCGTATGTCACTTGCTGGAATTGTAATTGCAGATATCGTGAGAACACCTACTCATATCAGAGTTCTTCACAATGTCTGTAAGGTATGTGGAGATTGCCAGCTCGCACTTCGCTAGAATGGCAACAGTTTTAGTGAAATAATTTCCATGACACCGAGGTTTATCATTTTTGTGTATTTACGAAAATTGATGTAACTTAATTAGTATTAATTAGCAGCGAGGAGCCTCTATTTGAGTTTCAAATGCCTCTGTTCTAGATTTGACCGTCAAGTCTCTATTGCCAAAGATATTTGTAACAGCAAAACTGCAACGCCTGTAATTCTGGCTTTCATAATCAGGGGCATTGGGTAAAACGCGCGATTATACTAAGTTTTATTATTTAAACGTAATTGGTGAAACGTGAGAGTGTACCACACTCCTGTGCCTACCCCTTCAGGGATTATAGGTGTGAAGTTGCGTTACGTTATCCTAGGTTTTTCAACATAGACAATAATAGTATCAATAAAAAATAGGGAAGATAACTTGGTCTGACTTCAGCTACAATTACTTTCTGTTTTAGCACTTTAATAATTGTTGTGGTTGTATCTAAATGAAGATCTAACAAAATCATTTATTTTTAGGTCAACGCGTCGCTATTATTATTATATACTCACTCCAGGTCTCTTACGGGATGGGCAGAGAGCACAAAATGCCAAATCTCTCTGCTCTAAGCGACCTGTGCTTTTCATATTCCTCATATTCTCTTTGTACTTTGTAATATTTATAACATGAATTCTGCGTCCACAGCTTACTTGAGATCATATGATGTGAACGTAATTGTCGTTGACTGGTCGGTATACGCACAACAAAGCTACAGCAACGCGGCGAGCGCAGTGCCCAGCGTTGGGGTCTTCACAGCCGGACTCATCACCCACTTGGTCGAAGCCAATAAAGTCGATCTAAACCGCTTGCATGTAGTTGGTTTCAACCTCGGCGCCCATGTAGCTGGCTTCGTCGGAAGAACGCTTCTCGGACAAATTGCCAGAATCACTGGTAAGTGCCACTCCACATTAATGTAAACAACAGGCCACATTAGCACATATTACGATGTATATGAAGATAATATTTTCAACATTCTAAGTTAGATTAATCGTTTAAATAACCTATTTCATGCTTGCTTGACTGACTCGGTATGTTTGAGATAATATTTATAATTGCATTTAATAACTATTACTAAACAAATATAATCTGTTATGATAATTAAATATGTTCATCAAATTATTAACTGTTTATGTTTCGTAGAAATCCAAATATTGTAATATTGACAACTTCCACACATATTCAGTGATTCATAATATATAATAAAACACAGAATATATAAGAAATATTAACACACTTAATGGACAGTGTGAGCGAGGAAGTTTTTGTTGATAAAATATGTAGTTTAATAATTGATAAACAATAAGAAACCGATTATAGAGATATTTAAATTATAGATATAATAAACAATTATAAAGATAATTGAAAACTTATCTACGATGCAGAAAACAAAGTTATATAATCGGAACAAAGCAAAAGAATATTGTGGATTTATCAATGCTTCATAATCATACGTTTACATAAATTGTTCCAGGTCTGGACCCATCGGGCAACCAATGGGGGTCAAACTCGGGTAGACTTACCAAGGCTGATGCGCGTTATGTTGAGGTCATCCACACGGACGGAAGCGGATTCTTGGCAAATGGAATCGGCACCGCCATTGGTCATGTGGACTTCTTCCCTAACGGGGGCAACAACCAACCTGGCTGTCTAACGAAAATCTGCAGCCACAACCGCGCATGGGAGTTGTTTACGGCGTCACTTATCTTCGACAACCTAATCGGCAACAGATGTTCTAACTCCTTCCAAATGTCAACCAATCTCTGCCGTGGATATACTCTTAACATGGGCAACAATCAGTATGTAAAATTCGGGTAAGCAAAATCATGATATGAAATTACTTGTAAACGTAGTAACTTGTTATATTATCAAGTAAAAATTTTAATAACATTTTTTAATATTCAATATGAAAAAACTTAATAGCATAATATGAAAAAACGTATCATCGGACTCGTATTACATTAGATAAAAAGTTTAATTTACAATTTCAGAGTTACATAGTGTTTTACTTAGCAACTTTGTCTTACTTCGTTACCTATGTTATCTCACTAAATAAGTTACTTTGTTCCAGATCTGGCGCTTTCCGTGTCAATACGAGAAGAATTTTTCCATTTTAAATAATATCGTTCTGAGGTGCGATAATTTACTAAATTCCTGTAAAATAATTTACTAAAATTCTGCCTACTTGTAAATATTCTTTCATATATATTTTAAATGAAATATTGTTTAATAATAATTGTTTTTAATTTACTCTAGTTTTAACTAAATATCTTAGGTTTAAATTAGTATGCACAAATTTTAAAGTAATTTAAATAAGCATTTAATTTCCAAAAAATTCAATAAATTTACTTAAAGTTATTAAAGTAAGTTTTTTCCTTTGTTGTTGTTTCCCGATTGTTCCTATAGTAACATAACATCTGTAGTCCAGGAGTGTAATACTCTCACACGTTTCATCAGTAACGTTTACGTCCCACTATGGAATATATGGTGAGCTTGCTTTCATACACCGGAGGCAGATCTAGATTCCGACCTACTACTGGACATTGCAAGTTAGAAAAACTCGACAGTAACTAACCCGGAGATCGAACCCAAGACCTCTTGGTCAGTAGACATGCTTGCGACAACTCAACAAACGAGGCAGCCAATGTGTTTAAATGTTCTTAACATACAAAAAATAACTGAAAGAAAACTCTTTACAACAAAACTATTCGTAGTGGACGTTCGCGTATTATTAGTAACGAACAAATAAAACTACAACAACCATTTCTAATAAAAACCAAGGTTTATCCTGCTCGGCAAAATACGAATAGTATTAAATGCTAATATGAGTTGTTCATAATTACCTGCTTGTCCCAAACAACCAATTTCAAAATTTAAACCAACAAAATCGTTGTTACTAAACCGACATTTTAATTAAATATTTGAACAGGGCGCTCTATCGCCTCCGAACATTGCAATTTTTATATATTGAATATCGCATATTTTATAATTCAAATTCCTCATAATGGAAATACATAGATAAAAAGTACATAACATGTAATAAGCTAATCACAGTTATAACAGAAATTTCATTTGTTAAAATCAATTATTGACTGCCTCGTTGGTCGAGTGGTTGCAAGCGCGACTGCCGATCTTGAAGTCCTGGGTTCAAATCCCGGGTCAGGTACTGTTACTATTTTTCTGATTTAGAATTTCTAGTAATGACTTAGAGTCTGAATCTGTGCCCGGTGTATGGCAATAGGCTCACCACCTATTCCATGGGACTTAAACGTAACTGGTGAAACGTGGGAGTTTACTACACTCCTCTGCCTACTCCTTCGGGGATTACAGGCGTGATATTACGTTTAAAATCGAAAAATATCAGTTCACTGATTTGAACTTTTATATTCTGCTGTGGTGAGAATTCAGAGGCCAGGCTCATCCAGCTCTCTGAACCCAAACAGCATGCTGTCATTTAAATGGTTAAAGCGTTACGTATAGAGGAATAGTATGTCCATATACATACGTGCTGCTTATGTAATTGTTATTTCCTTTCTGTTCATATCTATGACACAGTACCTTTTAAACAATGTACCTAAGCTTGATAACCATTTCCTTCCAATAGGACATTAAAAATAGTACCCACATATTGGAAAAGGTACGACAAAATTCAATATTCGCGTAGATATTTAATTAAAAAATCGAATGTTCATTTTTATTATGCATGCCTGTACATGCCTGTACTGTAGGTACATAATTTATCTTATATTAATACTTAATATAATATAAAAGAAATATGAAGAAGGAAGACGTAAATATGGAGATATATTAAATAAAACATTTTTACTTGTGTTTCAAAAGACCTAACAGATTTGAAACATCCGAGACAAAAAGTGATAGAAAGACAAATAAGCTAGATCACATTACATTTTGCGATAGATGGTAAGCAGATGCTGAGCCGCAGGCCAAAGATAGGACGTGATGACGTTGTTTAGAGAAGTATATAACCAACAGTGGACTGTGACAGGCTGATCATGGTGATGATAATAGAGAACGACTATAAAATGACAATATTCAACAGCAGGCCGCAGAAGAAACTGACGTACCTAATAGGTGCCGCGCGAAAATTATTTCAAAATGATGCATGCAAACTTTTCTCAGTAGTTCAGTCTCAGTGTTTCGGCAAGAGGTGGGTGTGGAGCAAGTGTTGCGTTTGCATGTAGATGTCAAAGTTTAATTGAACAGCGTGAACATTCCCACCCGGGACTCAGTCGGGATTGGCCACCACCCCCTGGGAGATAGCATGACGTTCTAAATTCGACTGATATGTATATATCCAAAAACGTAACATCACGCCTATAATCTCCGAAGGGGTAGGCAGAGGAGTGTAATACACCTCCAAGTTTCACCAGTTACGTTTAAGTCCCATGGAATAGGCACTGAGCGTACTTCCATACATCGGGCACTGATCCAGGCTCCGATTCACTACCAGAAATTCTAAATTAGAAAAATCCAACTGTACCCGACCCGGGATTTAAACCCAGGACCTCCCGATCGGCAGTCGCGCTTGCAACTACATACCTATATTTACAAACATAAATATAAGCGTCACTTTTGAAGTGTGTCGAGAAGTTTTTTTAAACCAACTAAATCAGAGCTCAGTCTAAGAGCGGGCTAAATCCAGCATTGCAGTTAGCAGTAGAATGACTGAATAGTTTTTATGAGTACGGTGTACGGGTATAATTTAATCAAATAGAGCGTAATACAGGAGGAGGTTTATTGTAGCCACCTCAGGTGACCCTGTACCGCCCTCGCCACCCCGCTTATTATCTTTGTGCGATCTCGG
>DWMF01002000.1:0-10628 GCA_018244815.1 Parelbella polyzona | reverse complement strand
TCGGGTGCTATTGGATTTTTCTAATTTGGAATTTCTAATAGTGACTCGGAGTCCGGAATTATGCCCGTTGTATGGCAATAGGCTCACCACGTATTCCATGGGACTTAAACGTAATTGGTAAAACGTGGGAGCATACTACTCTCCTCTGCCTACCCCTTCGAGGCTTACAGGTGTGATGTTATGTTTTAACCCTTATGAAACTCGAAATACTCCCTTAATACGGGATATATGTATAGCTCTTAAAATATATGACTACAGCTACATCTACTAAAAGGATAAAAATACATATAGTGAGTACAATACTCTTTAACCGTGACACGACTTTGGCGCGGCCTTGAAATGGATAATGAGCTGATAAATGATAATAAACGAATATTAAAATGTATGTAGAATAGTAAAATGGCGAAGTAAATATTAAAACGTGTAAAACCGATATTACTCTCAAACCTGCCTTATATATTGTCAATATTTATATATTTTTCGTTGGAGCTTTAATATTCATATTATATGTAACAGTACATCGTACGTTTAAGTTTCTGACAAAATGTAACCCAATTTATGGCTGTTTCTTGAAAATATAAGATGTAAATTTGTTCGTTCTCATGCGTTTTTATTGGTAGTAACAGTAGCCTGTATATATCGGTTATCTTTTACGTTTCATATTTTAAGTAAACGCTTGAAATGGTTCAAAAAAACCATTATTAACTTTTTAGCATCAATGTATCCGCTATCTGGCAACTATAGCGATTAACTCGGCTCATAATTGATAGAAATATTTTTTTGTTTAATAACAAGTGATTGATATGAATCTAAATTTTGATTACATATTTTAATGATTAAAATAAATTTGTGTTCAAAACGTACATTGACGGTGTTAAGTTAAAACTTTTCGGGTTTCATACTCAGCCAAAATCGGCAACATGCTAGAAATTTTGTCTTTCCGTACTTAGATATATATCGAGTCGTAATATTTTAATATTGTATATTTCCCCCAGTCCAGTATACGTAGACAACACAGCGGACGTAGTGGTAACCGCCAAAAGGGTGCTGTGGGGTAAGCTGATCAACGCGGGGCAGACCTGCATCGCGCCGGACTACGTGCTGTGCTCGCGAGACGTCCAGGACAAGTTCGTCGAGGCCTCCAAGAAGATCCTCAAGGAGTGGTACGGCGACGACCCGCAGAAATCGGACGATCTGTGCCGCATTATCAATAGCAGACATTTCAAGTACGTATAACCCACTTACGTGCTTATATATCGAGATGTCAATATAATATACAACTTTCCTTATCCAAAACTGACTGTGCTGTACATATCATGTCTTCATCGTCATCATCGAGTTAAGCCTCACCTAATAAAGGCCATCCCACTCGGTCCGCGGCTTGCTATATCTATATCCGGGCCCTTATTGTTCGGGCACCAGATGTTGACATTTTCTCATTGTCCTTATCTAAATTCCTAGCAATTTGTGTCAAATATTTTAGCATTCATAGTTAATATTTATTCGATATTTGTTTAATTAATACCTTAGCAAGCTTTAATATTTAACCTTAGCAAGTAAATAAATGTTTATTATATATTTTAGCTTGCAGTTCGCATTGGCTTTGCTGTAAGCACTGCAAGCATGTTGTACATAAATAAATAAATAAAAGACTTCTGTATAAATTAAAACGTAACACCAATTAAAATAACTTCAAAAATAAAAATGCACATTCAATGTTGAAATTCGCAGCCGTCTCCAAGCGCTGGTGGACGCCAGCAAGGACAAAATAGCAGTCGGTGGTACGTACGACGGCAAGGAGAAGTTCATCGCGCCCACCGTCGTCGCCAACGTGGTGCCCACCGACAAGATAATGCAAGACGAGATATTCGGCCCGATACTGCCCATCGTGCCCGTCGACAACGCCTTCGAGGCCATCAAGTTCATCAACGCCAGGTAATCGTCTCTCAGTAGTAAACGGTATCCCAGCGGGCAACTATCACTCAGAAGTCAGTCAATGTTCATTTTTGTCCGTTCAACTCGTTTTGGGTGTTGTCAGAGCCATTTCACATATCTAGTAAAATTTAGATGAAACGTTTGTCGTTATTCAAATTCAAATTCTTTTATTCGTTATAAGGTATATACATACACTCAATGAAAGTCATGTTTTGGTCATTATTATACCTCGGCTTTGTGCGCCCCTCAGGCTAAAGTAGACCGGGAGAAAAAAGCCGGAGAAAAAACTCCCAGCACTCTTTTAAAATAACAAAATTGAATAAAATTAGCCATGTTGCAGTATGGCTACATTCTAATAAAAAAGCACATGTGACAGCCATCGTGTGCGTTAATAACAGCCTACTGTCATCTGCTTACAACTTAGTTCTATAACTATAACATGGTGAGTTTAGAGAAAAAAAAATTAACATCACACCTGTAATCCCCGAAGGGGTAGGCAGAGGTGTGTAGTATACTCCCATGTTTCACCAATGACGTTTAAGTCCCATGAACTAGGTGGCGAGTCTCTTACCATACACCAAGCACAATTCCAGACTCTGAGTCACTACTAGAGATTCTAAATTAGTAAAATAGTACCCGAATTGTGATTTGAACACTCCTGATCGGCAGTCGTGCTTGCAACCAGTTGACCAACAAGGCAGTCAAAAGACAAATAATAAATAATCACATTTTTTACAGATATATGAATATAGAGGTGCAGCCGCAGCAGGCGATTTAGTAGCTGGATATCCATCAGACCTGTTAAATGATACACATCACAGGATAAGAACACATATTTTTTACAGATTTTTTAAGGTAATTGTTTATTTTATTATGAATTTTATACTGTTTGTTAACATTGACTTATAAGTGCAATAATGGTCTCAGATGCAATAATAGCCTCCAATTTTAGTTGTTGAGTTTGATATCAGAGATTAAAAGAACCAATAGTATACAATTTACCTCTTTGGGTTTCATTTTTACGTTACATGTTATTTCTACAATAAAATTTACAGCCAAAACATACAGTCAATGTATGCCAGCAAAGGGTAAATTTACGAACTGAGCGAAATCCAGGACAGCTTCCATATATGGAACAGCAACTGAACAGAGAGTGCAGTCTTTTCACTGAAGATGGTAGATATGTGATAGTTGGTTCAGCAGCTCACATCCCCGAGGACTTGAGGCCACATTTTTACCACATTCATAGCAATAATGAAGCAGTCACACCAACAATTAGGTATGTTATTTCCAATTTCATTTATTTCTCATCTCAAGGTGGTACTATTTTTCATAGAGAAAAATTGTAATTGATATGTCTTTTATCAGTAAAGGTTTTATGTTGTGTTTCAGATCGGCCCTTGAAGATTACTCACTTCACTTAGTAGATCTACATCAAGGCAAATTATGTGATACTAAACATTTTCGGATAGATAAAATTTATCTCTCTCATAATCAAGGAATTTATTTATACAAAGAAGTACTAGCTGTTCTATCAGTGCAACATCAAACTATACATCTATTCCAAATTGTTGATGGCATGCTAATAGAGATAAGAAAAATTGGCAGATTTTGTTACGACGATGATCCTTTTATCGTGAGTTCAGTTTTTGCACCGATTAGAAATGAAAGGCCTTTTCACGAGGAGACAATAAATAGTTTAAAACACAGACTTTTAGTATTCTTATACAAGAGAGCCAAGACGATTAGTGACGAAACAAAAGACCCGCTTGAATTAAGAAAATTCTACAAATACTTCGATATGTTTAAAAGTTTGCGTATGTGGAAAATGCAGTTACTAGATGAGGATCATCTCTTCATAAAATATGCCAGCGAAGAAGTTGTAACTTTAAGAGTAGCCGAACCGAATATACAGTCCTCGTTTTTTGTGATCTACAATATAAGCGAAAGTAAAATCCTGGAGGTATACGAAAACACCTCAGAGGGCTTATTGCAACTATTTGAAAATTATTGTGACTGCTTTAGAAATGCTCGACTCTGTGCCGATTCACAGTTCACTTGTTCCCCCTCAAATAATCTATATGCAAGACTGACACAACAAAGGTTTAAACAGACAATAGTAAGGGCCATATATGGTGGAAGAACAGAAGCAACTAAAAGAATATTGGCCCAATTGCCAATAAGCGCACAGTCCTATAGTGGATCACCTTACCTTGACTTGGGATTGTTCAGTTATGACGACAAATGGGTATCTGTTATGGAACGACCTAAGGTTTACGGAGAGTATCCTATTCGGTAAATATAATACTAATGATATATTTTGAGATATTTTCATATCTAGCCATTTGATACCCGAATAGGCTTAAAGAGAGCCTCTATTATGGTAATCAGACAGCTAGTAAACTAACAAAGATATATTTTTTTGTACAACCAGATAGAATTCATACATATAACTATGTACTTGCTCATAGAGCAATAACATAGAGTAATTGCTATAGAGTCAACCCACAACCCCCACACTCAGTAGTCAAGTTTACTAACCAACAAATCAGTCACATTGTCTATCAAGATAATAAAATTTAACTTGAAAATGGCAGATATTATTACTTTTCTGTATATGTTCTAACTTAGATTTATCAAAGTGATCCAAGAGTTAATCCTTTTTCAGGTTCTATGCCCGAGATTCAGGTCTTTTAAAGTTCAAGATTTATGCTGGAGTCCTAGGACAATCAGTGCCTGCAAGTGCGAGGAGACTGGTTGCTTTCACTTTTCATCCAACTGACCCTTTTGCCATTAGTGTTCAGAGAACTAACTCAGAATTTATTGTTAATTTCCACATCAGGAATGCTGTATTTAGCTGATATGTAAAATATTTTTTTTAATATAAAATTTATCATGATGTTAATTTATAAATACATATGACTAGATATAGAAATGTAATGCACAATTTTATTTTTAGTTTTCTTAATTCCATGACATGTATATTTGTTTTTTTTATGCATGGCTCAAAGGACCAAATAACAATAAAATTTATTTACATTTTTGGTATTTATGATAAGTAATTTTTTGTAAACGTTCTGTACATTTATATTCAACAAACTAGAAGAATAGAAACCACCACAACCTCACATATTAAGCAGATTAAATCTTTAAGTTTTTAAGGTAAAAAAAATATTCCTACACATCTAACATACATGAGATTGGTACGCTGTTGGCACAACATGAAACTGGGTCTAGGCAACTACATGATAAGCTCTAAGAAAAAATATGTGAAATATGGTATTACCAAATAAAGAATAAAAGGCTTAATAAATAGAATGTAAAAGTGCATTTATTGGATTGGTGTTATTAGATCCATGGGTCAAATCAGTAACAAATAAATAAAACCACTCATGGATTTATATTTCTTATAATACACTTTTTCACTTAGTATTACATGTAGGTATTTACACTTTGAAAAGTATACTATTAAAACAAAAACAAAGAGATTATTTTTTTATCATAAAACATCTAATGAACATTTATATTAGACAGCTGCAAAATCTTCTGTATCGTTGGGTTACTCTAAATATATCAAACCTTTAGACTAGTATACAGATGTAGGGATTGTGTTAAGTAGTAAATAAGAAAAAAGGTTTCAATAAGAAGAAGGAAGACTTTATTGCAGTTAAAAATCAGAAAATCATAACTTTTGAAATTACACTTTGGTAGAACAAACAACTCACATAAGAGCCAGGTCCATTAGCGAGTGTATTGATGTAGTTGTAATTCACTTTCACATTAAATTCTCTACATAATTAGATAATTACATATTTGCTAGTCTACAGTCTCTTTATTCTACAATAATTCATAAGAAATATTTCATTATGTTGTGGCTCGGACTCAGAACAGGTGATTTACAGGTTACATGTGATGGATGAATAGAGAGGCTTGTGAAAATGGAAACATACTTTCTAAAATTATCCTTACATAAATTAGTAACACAGAGCGTCACAAAATAACAATTTATTTGTATGTAAATTTTATGCTGAAGATATACCAGAATAAGTGCATTGAACCTGTACCTAACATTATTACAAGAAGTATTGTGTGTGTGTGTGTGTGTATATACTATATTTGAAATGCAATAGTAAAATGCATCTAGGTAATGTCATGCATCTACATAATATGTTTAGTATACAAAACAGCCATCTACATAACTTTGTTGCGTTTTTTATAATATAAAGATGCCAAAATGTAATAAGATGTGTGCGCGTGATAATTTAACATTGACAAGTCGCAGAAAATCACAGAACCCGCTAACAGACCAGTATTCGGTTCGGTAGATCATTAGCCTAACCAATATTAAGCAGTTAATAAATAAATTGTTTATAAAAACAATATAACACTTATTCCTAATATTGCATAAGAATATTAAACAAATGGACACCCCTGTCGAATAGCCTTTACACCACAACTCTTAAAAATAATAAAATTAATGGACAATGTTTTCTTGTATGCTTGGAATCGTAATAGACGTTAATACTTAGTATACCTACATTATTGTTGAGATAGAAGACTATATACACATAATATAATTTATTTTAATATATTTTCCAAAATCAAGCATATAAGATAACGTTTGCCGCTTCAAATTGGAATTTTAAAATTGGCTTATAAATAATCACACACTTTTAAGTGAGATTCATAGTTTTTTCAGGATTTATTTGTCATGATGAACCAGCCACTGATACAATATCATAGACTAACATTAATTACATTAATTTCTTTAAATTCAATACTTCGCACAATGAACAAATACCTACTAACTACATTTTAGCACACAACCTGGAGTTGTCAAATGCAACTCGTTTTTTATGACTAAGCACGCCTCACTCTACGACATAAAGTGTGAATACTAATCTATCACATCAGTATAATGCAGATTAGCTAAAAAATGCACAAAAACCTTTTATATCAGACTTTAACTGCTAATATCATAAAGGAATGAAACTACATAAAATTGCTCATTTATCAAAATACATCAGAAAATTATTTTATAGTTTCCATCACTATTTTTATTTATTCTATAAAAATTAAAAAGAGATAAATTACAATGTTCCTTACATTCTTTATTTCACTAAAAGGTTTTATCATGTTAAAATATAGTTCAGTCACCATTATGATTTAAATAAATGGGATATTATTATGATACAAACAACACTACAAAAATTATTTTGACTAGACAGTACCATAGTACCGACATACGGTAGTCATAAGTGTGGAATCTTACAAGAATATTCTAGAACAATGGATTAGGTTAGGCCTTTAAGATTACATTGGGCTTTTAGTGAAAACGATATAACACTATGTAGTAAATAATAATACTAAATTTATAAATGAAAAGTGAACCTTTGACAATTATAATTTTTAATAATGTTAAATTACAATCTTGTGGATATTTTTCTACATTTACAACCTGCCACTAAAAGCCCTGTAGTAAAAAACAACATAAAATTATATACAATATCGGATAAGATTTTCTTTGTAACACACCAAATTTATGGACTATTTTATATTATATTAGGGTTACTTCTTAAGCGAGGGAGTGTCTTTAAACTTTATGAAAATAATTTAGTACTTACATGGAAATCAAATAATTTTTATACAAAATATAATCTTGCATATTTACTGTGGCTTCTATCCATTTTGAAATATACCGTTTAGTTGTGTCTTCCATATGTATAGTTTTCACTGAAAGAAAAAAAATTGTATATATTGGCTGGTACAGCTGGCAGAATCGGGAGTTTATTTTATGAAAGAAGGAAACATCTGTTTTTTATCTGTTGTAACTTTGAAGTCTGTATTGATGTACAGTATATTTATATTATAATACAGTATGTAGTATTTATGTACTGTGTAGTAATGCGTAACCCGAATGAATCAGTTTTAAAGAATGTTCATCTAGAGGTTGTTACCTGGTGTTGCTGCGGGTGTTGCTGCGGGTGCTGCTGGGGGTGCTGCTGCGGGTGCGGGTGCGCGGGCGCATCGCGCAGCGTGACGTCGCGGATGGCGGCGAGCGTGCGGCGCGTGTGCGCGAAGGTAGGGCGCTGCGCGGGGTCTGCGTGCCACGCCGCGCGCATCACGTCGTAGGGGCCGGCCGGGCAGCCCTCCGGCGCCTCCATGCGGTAGCCGCGCTCCACGTGCCGCACCACGTCCGCCAGCGGCTGTTACCACCACCCGATAATTTGTACATTTATATTTCTAACATTCCACATATGTAATATGTAACACTGATCGATTCCCTTATATACATTCCTTACAAATATCATTACGTGACAGAATGTGTACGAATAACTTACGATTCTGGGATATGGTACCCTTCCGAACGAGTAGATCTCCCATAGAAGTATACCAAAACTCCACATGTCAGACTTATTTGAAAATTTCTGCAAAGAAGAAAAGGTAACTGCTTCCAAGTCTTTTAAAAAATATGTTTCAGTAAATGACGACCCAAAAAAAGTATTTGCACCCTTGTAAGTAATCAATCATACTCGTAAATACGGTTAAAAGAATAACTAATTTAATTTAGTTTAGCAAAAGTGAATTTAATGCAGAGGTAAATTATTATGTTATCGTATGTTTTGTAATGGATTGTTAGTCAAATGGTTTAGATATGACTTTTTAAGAATAAAAAGCTTTAGCGAAAAGAAAACTTCGTGAGCAAATCTTCACGCTCTACAATTTTTTACATAGTTATAGATTATGACCTAAAAACGTTTTATTTCAAAGAAGAGACTGTTCCAACAAGGGACGGAGAGAAATTTCGATGAGGGGTTGCACTGACGTTGTGCTTGAGCGCCTCGGGCGCGGTCCACTTGATGGGCAGCTTGGCCTGCACGCGTAGCGCATCGGCGGGGTCGTCGGGCGCGGCGTCGCAGCGCGCCAGGCCGAAGTCGGCCACCTTAGCGGCGCCCTCGGCCGAAATGAGCACGTTACGCGCCGCCAGGTCACGGTGCACCACGCGCTGCCGCTCCAGGTACTCCATGCCACAGCACGCGTCGCTACGCCATGGAAACGTTCACGTTATACTGTCGGTGACTTTCTCTTGTTATAATAAAAGAAAACTTCATCTACGAAAATAGTACGAAAGGTGCACGTATTTTAAAAACTGCGTAAACATTTAAGTGAAAGGTAGCTTAGCTTATATTTGCAATAAAATTTGACTCTGAATATTGACTGTACAGAAATCCGTAATTTTAGGAATAAGATTTGAACATGAGCTGATTTTTAGGTGCATCCCAAGTATAAATATATTACTTGATCAATTTATAACCATAGAATGGGCCAGTGGTGAAGGTGTATTAATGATCATGAAGTAGCTAGGGGGCACTCACTAGGCGAAGTTGATCTGGTTGAGCTGCGTGACGTAGTGGCGGCCGCGGCTGCGTAGGTAGTCCAGCAGCGAGCCCTGCGCGCAATGCTCCGTCACGATGCACGTGCTGCCGTTGGCGCTGAACACCACCCAGCCTAGCAGCCGCACCAGGTTCTCGTGCTTCAGGGACCTGCCATGCGCCGCGGTGTCCATAAATTTCCTCTTTTATTTCATCACCATTAGCTCATGTTTAAATACCGTAATCTTTTACTACGCTATGAAAGATAAGAGACACTTCTTGAAACTGCCTTGAGAATTATAACGTGCAAGCAACAAGCAATATAGACTTTTGTACAACATTTTGTATCGACTTATAATAATAAGATTACACACAAATAAAAGAATAATTTCACTTACGCCATAACACTAGCTTCTGCGCGGAATTTGCTAGCGGCTTCCCCATCCTTCAATATCTTGACTGCCACCTTCTGTGAGCCATTTAATATGCCCAACATTACGTCTCCAAACTCGCCCTTACCAATATTCTCCCGGATTTCGAGATCGCGTTCGTTTATTACCCAGCCTGGAAACAAATATTGTATTAAATAATACTTTTTTAAATCTATTTTGTTGTAGATACCTCACAGAACATGAAGTGTAATAAGAGTTTGCTGTAGCATTCAAAATACACACAAAAAATTATATTTGTTGGCAACTGTTTGAAAAGAATATTTATAAAAGGTTATTGGTTATTCATTTACCGGCAGCCAATAATATCAAACTAGATAAACATAATTTGTTTTCTAATTTTTTTTCAAGTTATTAAGGTAGATAATTATTGAACGTATAATTTCTTTTATAATACTTCGGACATACTACTTGAACACTACAAGAACAGCCTCAATCCTGTGGATATTAATATATATGTAAAATTACAATTTAATGCTTGAATGTTTGTGAATAAATAAAATATAATAATAAGACAAAATATTCCATGGACAAAATCTATGGACCTGTGAGTGATTTGGGGAATTTTATTCAGGCAAAACTAAAGGGTTCTTGCGCAACAGTCTTGATAACTAAAATGTTTCCTTTATTTTTTCCCCTAAGATACTAGATGGTGCTTTAGCTCTTCTTAAACTCGTACAAAAAATGTTTTAGTATATAGTTCTTCCCTAAAATAAATAATAGTTTAAAAAAAAATTAAAAAAACACGCTTTTATTGCTAAACGAACTACAAGCTAGAAAATAATTTTAATGACATAGATTATATTACAGTCGTAGAAGATCGAACAATCAATCATAATGCATCGCCTCAAACTAAAATTATAATAAAATT
>DWMF01001999.1:0-10628 GCA_018244815.1 Parelbella polyzona | reverse complement strand
GTGTGTGTGGGTGTGTGTGTGTACGCACGAGCGCGCGGAAGCTGGGCTCGCAGTAGAGGCAGGCCGCCATGTCGGTGAGCGCGGCGGGCAGGCGCGTGCGGCCGGCGCGGTACTCGACCGTCACCAGCTGCGCGCCGCACGCGCCGCACGCCGCCTCGCACACGGCCACGCGCGTCGCGTCCTCGAACATGTTGATGATCACGTCGCAGCGGTTGCACGCCAGCTTCCACTTGGGCGCCGCGGGGTCCAGCACCAGCACGCCGTCGCACTCCACGCACCCTGACACGCCCGTCGAGTTCACGCCGTACGCGCACGTCGGGTGCGTGCACGAGTTGCACCCGAACCCCTTCTTCATGTCCCTGGGTGGCCGACGCGTATAGAGTTAAGAAAAGAAAATAAATAAACGTAATCATAACATTCCCTATTTCATGTAATATATATCCATGTAATTATAAAAAAAACTTATTTCAGTTGATAATAATCTGCGATGGTGCTGCCATCTCGACGATAGTGCTGTTGTTACGTTATTACTAACAGCAAATGAAACTAGTCAAAATATTACCCTCTATACAAATTAAACCAAATGCCAAATGATACACAACATTTGCAGTTATTCTATAGTTAAGAATTGCTATTCCTATATAAACCTATCCTTCTATAAATCTAAGCATACCTAAACGGAGGGTGATTGTAGCAGTGAGGGCAGAGAGGGAAGCTCTTGCCCTTGGGTCCAGAGGACCAAGACAGCAGCTCAAAGTCATCCAAGGGACACTTGAGCTCGCGGTATATCCGCACAGTGCCATTCTGTGGCAGCGAATACGTGTCGTCGCAGTGCTAACAGTGGAGACGAGCTGGTTTTGCCTGGAATAAGAGAAAACGAACAATTATATTAACTCTAAATTGGACTGATTGATTATTGGACATTAAGCATTAATTTGTCGTAATGTTACAACTTTACGTATAATAAACATATTACAATAAAGACTTCAAATAAAGTGTGTATACCGGAGTCATCTTTAAATGTTGCTTTTATTGGTTTAAGCTTTTTACGGCCACGATAAATTGTCAATAACTAAACTTTATAAAATTGAACGTAATAGTAATAGTTGATATTATCCTCAATTATGTAATAAATCTAAAACTTCTTATAATGTCTTATAATATTTTATATATTCCTAGTTCATCAAATTACAGAAGTCATGCTAACCTGTATATATTTCATGTAACGCCTGCACTTTCCACAACGGGAGAGAGCCTTGCCGCTGGCTTTCAGTGAAGAGAAGCTGACTTCGAACAGTTGATCCATTGCATCTATGGACCGGACAAAGTACTGGAACTTTCTACGGAATATCTCTGTAGTGTGGGCCAGCACTGCTTGGTAGTCAGCCTTGCCGACCGCTATAAGGTTAAGTTGTTCTTCCACCGCAGATCGCATAGTTGGTAAAACTAGTTCTGGATCAATCTATAACATAGCGGAAAACATCTGTATTGTGGTGAGGATTTTGACATTTATTGTATAAAACTATTTGTATGACAGGCCACATGGCGAAAAGAAACGAAAGCTAGGATCATTTGTGATTGCAACCTGCTCTTTACTCTTATCATCATCAATCTATTTCAATTAGATTCTTGGTATGAAAAGAATAGAACACTACAGATCGTTCACAAATTGGACCAAATTCCTCAAGTTAGTAGTTTCAAAAGGAAACTCGCTAGAAGACATACATTACCTTCTGGTAGCCATGCACCAGCACGACTCCAAGGCCGGTGGGCACGAGGCGGCGGCCGCTGCCCACCGCCACGTAGTTCCGCAGGCAGATATTATTGATGTGCACTGGTATCGAGGCGTCCGTGCCGATGCCGTGCTTCTCCATCAGCGTGATCAGCTGAGGATGAAAAAATGTTACAATATGTTTTAAAACGTTATTAAACATTTTAAAGGTAGATAACGTTTGATCGTTTGTAAGTCCGTTTTCTCAGCTCATTACTTGACGAATCAAGCAGATTGATTCCTTTGCATTGAATTCCAGTATAAATGACCATTTTTGTGAGAATAGAATAATTCCTTATCTAAATGTAATATTTGTAAGCATTTCATAATATCTGAAGAAGTGGGACAAGAAGTGGCTTAAATATATTTATTTAATTGAAAAATTATTCTCACAATGTATTATTATTTATTGTTAAGAAACAGTTTTGAATAACAAAATATCACGCCAGGTCCCTTTTAGGGAGGCAGAGAGCACCTATTCCCAAATATCTCTATACTGTCGAGGCAATAAAATATAATAGAGTGTACCTCTGACTCGGTGAGGTAGTCGGGCGGCGCGGTCTGGCACTCGACGAGGCGGTGCTCGTGCGCGCGCAGCACGTCGTCCACGCTCAGCGCCGGCACGAACTCGTCCTTGCCGAACGCCTGCCCGCGCCCGCACCCGCACCCGCCGTATTAAACACACGGTCTATGTGTTTCCATACCACACAACAACAACACACTACCACAGTGCAAACGTTGCTGTTTAATGGTAGATATAGGCATTATAATATTGTTACAGTTACGGACCCATGTTGCATTTACATGTTACAGTACAGAAATAATAACGTAACGTTATGCCTACAATCCTCGAAGGGGTAGACAGAGGAGTGTAGTACTCTCCCACAATTCACCAGTTATGCTTACATCACACCATGGGATACGAATAAGGCTTACTAAGCCTATTCAATTTCTTAAACAGAGACAAAAATCAATTACTTACTGAGATCTAGTAATCTTACCTAGTGGTAAAAACTGTATTACGTTTAAATTCAAATGAGTTTTCTACCACCTCCAAACGCGTATACAAACCTGCCAGTGCATGATCTCCGTGTAGCCGGGGTCGACGAGCGTGCTGCCCTTGTAGTAGAAGGTCTCGGAGCCGATCTGGAAGGTCAGCGTGGTGCACAGGTAGCGGCAGTCGCGGGACAACGTCGCTATAAAATGACGCGTTACGTAGTCATAGATCCGCCACATGTCGCCTTCGAGTTCCGAATCAGCTGTGAAAAATAAAGTAATTAAATGTAGATAATATATTACGGTTAACTAGCCTTATAGATGTGAACAGGCGAGGCGTCAGTTAGGGGAGGTATATGTCCAATAGAGGAGTGAGAGAGGCTGATGGTGCAGATGTTAATGATAACGATAATAACGATGGTGATGTTACAGACAATGGTAATGTTAATGATGATAGTAATGTTAATGATGATAATGATAATAATGATCATGACGATGAAATGTAGAGAATAGGTTGTTTGTATCATAATTTATTAACATTCATATACTCTTTTAACATTCTAAATTTGGTGACTGAATGTCACCAAATCAAGTATCAAAATTCAGTTCGACTTACAGAGTATTATTTAATTAATTATAATTAGAAATATTCAATGAACCTCAAGCTCAGTGACACAAACACAAGAAAGATAACCTTGGCCTTTTAAGATCTATGGAGAATCAAAACAACCAGAAAAATAAATGGTTGTGCATAAATTTGTTTTTTCAAAACTTACTGGCAGCTCTCATGGGTGTGATCGGGGGATGGTCACCAGCATCGTGGCCTTTCTTCGCTTTGTTGATACCGTTGGCTATTAGCGCCCTCACTTCTGCTCCCCATTTGTTGGAGTTTTGCTGCTGACGTAGTGTGCTCCTGTGAAGTGAATATATTCTTTAATACAATTACAGAAACCTTTTGATTATATCTATATATTATCTTTTGATTATATATACCCAGTCTTGATTGATCTAAAATGTAACATCAAGCCTGTAATCCCCGAAGGGGTAGGCAGAGGCGTGTACTACGCCCCCCCGGCCCCGTTTCACCTGTTACGTTTACGTCCCTTGGAATAGGTGGTGAGCCTATTGCCATACACGAGGCACTGATACAGACTCAGAGTCACTACTAAAAATTCTAAATTGGAAAAATCCAATAGTATCTGACCTGGGATTTGAACCCAGGACCTCCCGATCAGCAGTCGCGCTTGCAACCGCTCCACCAATGAAGCATAGATTGATCTATTGTTATAAAATATATTTTATCCTTAATTAACATACTGATCACACTAGAAAGTATGGGCCCCCTCTAATTGTCTCTCTCCTTGTCTTCTAAATTAAATCTTATAATTTTTAGTGTCATTATACATTTATAAATTAAACACTCACATTAGATCAAAATTCTCGGGGTAGTTGGTTGTTTCTGTTCGAGGGTATGATATGTATCCCTGGGTGTACAGGCGCTCTGCAGTCTGACAAGATTATTATTTGTTATATATGGAAATATAAAATTACACAAAGGTGGATATGCAAAGCTTCAATCAGGGCATGCTAAGAGAAATTACCAGGTGAGTTGTTAATAAACAATGCACCTGGTAATTTCAAAACATACCTGCATGGCTTGGTGAGGAGATATACCCAGACCAGCACTGGCCACTCTCATCAGTTCCACAGTATTGAGCGCCACAGGGCGTGATTTGACCTTTTCCTTTGCTTGAATGCTTGTCACACTGCAAAAAAAATTTACATGAATATATTTTACTGTGTAGTAAAAACCATTGTGCAATTCAGGTTTATATCTCAATTTTTGCTTAAAAATTCAAGCAATTTATGTTTAAGGCTTATTTCCACACTTACAGCATCATGGTAAAATTTGTAGTCTTAGGAAAAAGGACAAAAATTTTTTATTAATTGTGATATCAATGATAATTATTTCCCAAAATCAATTGTTGACTATCTGAGAAAGCCAATGTAAAATTTAAAGTATTAAAGTTTAAAGAATTAAATAAAACATTACATCAAACAAAAAATGAAATATGAACTTACACAATCTCTTTTATCTCTTTAATATGAGCAAGAAATGTATTAGCAATATCCTTTTCAAAACATCTAACTCGTTTCCATTCCAGAGGCAATTCCCTGCCTTCGGAGGTAGAAGCTGTGACTCGTACCACCCAGTATGACTCTGGTTTAAATGTTTGGATTTCATCATGACGCTGAACACAGAATCCCAATGTCGGAGTTTGACAGGGACCATAAGATATGAGAGAAGCATCAAGATCACCATATCTCCCTGAAAATTACTAATATATGTAGCAACACATAAGCTATTCAATATTTTATACATTTACTTGGGTTTCTATTGCATTCAATTTGTCAGAGTTAAATAGCTGGAATTATTACAGCAAACAGTCTCTTAATAACAATGTATTTGTAGCGATGAATGTAAGTCTCAGAAAAAGATTTTTTAACATACATATGTATATTTAAATCTAACAACTAATGGAAATCCTAAGCTTCATTATACTGTTCCGTCATAATCTTCATCACTCTGTTTAAGTCTAAGTTAACGCCTGTAATCCCTATGAGGGGTGTGGGGATTACAGGCATAAATTGGGTTGCGGATCTCAGATTGTGAGCATAGACCAGTAATTTGTTCTATAGTCATTGATATTGCACAAGCGGATTACACCAGGAACAGATTAAAGATCTCTCAGAGGACATGTTTAGTGAACCAATAAAATAAAATAGGTTCCAAATGAGTCTTATCAGAAAACCTTGCTAATCACGAGGACTGAGATGCTTGCCACTGTGGACTCATGGATGCATCATTGATTATAACAGTATATATATTCACATATACATGCTACGATCACTACAATTGGTGCAATATTTTCCAGTTACACAATTATGTAATATAAATACCTGCCTTGAAAATACTTGGTCTGAAAACGTGTGAAAGCACACCCAATCCTCAAATCTAATTCTTGCCTTGCATCAACACTCCTAGACTCATTCTCGTTAGGTCTGCCTAAATTGGACATAGCAGCCTTAATGTCTTTTTCTGTTATAGCAGAAAAATGAGCTCTGTATGTTACTAATGGGGATGAGACATCACCTTTCATATACGGCTGGACACAGTTCATCACCTGTAATACATTTTTTAAGGCAATTTACAAAGCCTTCATAAATTTGGTACTGCAATAATATATGTATAGCAATATGGATTTTTAAATACCAGAGTAATATACATTCGATTCTTATAAATAGTATTTAATCACAGTTTTTACATGTTCTACATTTCGTCATCACATCCTATTAATTAGATTTTACTCTCATTTATTTAAATGTGATATCAAATCATTTAGTAGGATTTCAATCAATCATTGTCTTACTCTATTAAAGATAACATTATCATTTCAAATTATAAAACTAGTCGGCATAACACCTAGACACAGTTGAATATTCAACACCACAGAATGTGTTACTTACTTCAAAGCATATATTTTCACCTTCTTTATCACAGTCCAACCACAGAATGAGGTAGTCTGCACCCCGAGATTCTTGCGCCAAATGTGCCGGTATGCGAAGCCGGGGCACAGCTTCCTTCTTCTCAGTAGGACAGCTGAAGAGTTCTACAGGATCCACTTTATCCCAATTGTTGTATCTACCAGTGAAATCCAAATTCATGACATGACCACAAACAGATGTCATTTTAAATCGAACTGTCTCGTTTTTAAAAGTTCCATTCCATTCGTGCACGGAACACGCCACGGACGATCCTACAACAATTACAATATCGTAAAGTACCTGTAGTTTACTTTTTTTTCAATTATTTAATTGAATTTCGTTTAGGACATATACCCTTGCTGCCGGTAAATTTGTTATTGCTAAGGATGTTAGCTAAATTTAAGGCCAGAGACGGCTTTTCAGCCACCATCAGCGCGGTCTTCATATTGCTATTTATTTATTTGCCGTTTAATTCATGGAAATTTAATTTTAAAACTTGAGCATAACACTCAATACTTAACCATGACAGCTATCACTTCTGTACTACAGAGTGTAAATAAGCACGAAGCAAGAAAAAGCTACAGATTTCTAATCCTTTGCAGTAAATGCTTAATAAGTTTGGCTTACTTTATTTAAAATTTATAGTATAAATAATCTGGGTTGTAGAGCAAGTCTAAGGGGACTCTTCTATCCCATGCGATAAAATTTAACAAATGAAAAGTAAATACCACACTGGAAGTTAACTGAATACACGAAATTGGTAGATATCGATTTTTTAGATTCTTAATTATCTATTGCGTAGAATACGAATACAAACTCTCCGCCTTTAGGACACATCACTAAACGTCATACATTTTATTCGCGATTTGTGGGTGAAGTGTTAGAGTGGGTCTGGAAATTCAGCGAGACTATAATAAATTAAAGTAGAAACCTTGAAATAATGTGTAGACGTATGTTTTATTGTGTGTAGATAAAAAATTTTCGTGATACAGTGAAAATACATTTTGAGTTCAATTTTTGGGCGAGACTTGAGTGACGTTATAAAACATGGTATGTAATTCATTGATAGTGGTAAATTGTTTATTTATTTATGTAACTGTAGAGTATGTGTGAAAGTGTTTCTAAATTGTTACAGAATCAATCTCGTGGCGACAACGAATCGGCCCCTCAGCTTAGGGTCATCCTTCCTACATCAATGGAGTCCAATATGCCGCCTTCATTCCTAAGTACGTGTACTATTTTTATTTAAATAAGCTATTCTTAATAGAATAATAACCAAAATATATCTCGAATATCATTTTAAAGTTCAAATATGAATTGTTAGGGACAGTTGCTAATGGGATTTTCTATAAATGACTAAAATAATACCAACAGTATGTTATATCAATAATTAAACAGTGTCAATATTATTATTTTTATTGCTTATCTCATTGACTGATAATCAAATAGGGCTGATAAAAGTGAGGCAAAAGAATAGGAGAGTTAATTAGGTTTTAAAACAAGAAATTACACTCTAATTATTAACAATATACATAAAAAAATACACATCAATACAATATACACAAATATCATGTATGTGAGTAGTACACATTTTTAAATTAATACACTGATTTTAAATAGTACTTCTAAATCTGTATAAAAAGAACTTCTTATTATGGTTGTCTAAAGTAACCACAATATGAGGACTGTAATGTAATTTGGTTAGCCATTGGTTTGTTACCACAGATAATTAATAGTAAGTTAAAATATAACTCAATTTATAACTATTGAGAATTTCTTGTTATAAATTAAACAGGCCGAACAGGCCATCTAATGATATGGGGTCACCACTACACTGGTAAGAGCCACAGTAGTGGTCTATTGACATGTGCAACAACAGTGGAGTCACCAAGATGTTGCCGGCATTGAAGGAGATTACTTCTCACATGCTTTAACTGTCTGTCAAAACTGTCAACTGTCGAAGTGACTCTATATCCTATTCCCTAAGGGTGTGTGTTCATATGTTACACAGGCATAAAACACAATTATTAAAACACACAGCAAATAGGAACAATGGTTAAATCTCGGAAACAGTCATAAAATTATTATAATTGTATTTGTAATATTAAGGTAATATAAGGATTAATACTTTTAAAAAGTAACATCACACACTGTAATTCCCAAAGAGGTAGCCAGAGGAATGTCATACTATGTTTCACCTATTACATTTATGTCCCATGGAATAGGTGGTAAACCTATTGCCATATACTGGGCACAATCTAGACTCTGAGTCACTACTAGAAATTCAAAATTAGAAAACTCCAGTAGTACCCGACTCGGGATTTGAACCCTGGACCTCCCAATCCGCAGTCTCAGTCACCAGTGAAAATAAAATATAAAGTGTGGTAGAATAGGTATGGAGTATCAATTTTTTAAACTTATGTAAAAACTCATCAAGTTTTAAAGAAAATCAATATAGTAAATATTTAATTTGCTAAATATTCTTCTTAGCGTGTCTATGACAAACACATTTTAAGTCCCTAAATGGTTTTAGCCCAGAATTTTGCCAATTGCCCAGCTAAATATAATATAGGAATATTCCACAACTGTTCAATAAATGACTGTTCAGCAGTGGACTGAGATAGGCTGATGATGTGATGTGTGTGTGATGTGTTCAATAAATGTATTAATCACATCATTTCATAAGGTGGCTTCATAATAGCCGGATTCACACAGATCTACTACTACTTCCATACAGGAGCCGATTTATTTGCATAAAAATAATGAGCAAATATTAGCTGCCTTCCACACACTCTTATATGCTTATTTAGGCTTCACGCCTGTACCAGGTATTAGACACAACATGTGAATGTTCAGTTATGTTTATATATAAAATGTATTCATTTATTTATTAATGTTAACTTTATATGGTTAAATTTTTTTTGTACTATGACTAAGAATGGATATTTCGCCACAACCTCACGCATCAACCTCATGTCGGAAATTTAGAATCCAAATTATTTATGTTTATATAATTTGCGTGACAAAATGAATACATAAAAATTTCACGGAAAAATTTAACAAAATTATGTTGTTAAAATTTTTGAAATTATATACGACATAATATACGAAAATCTACATTTTTACATATTCTATTTAATACAAAATGGCCACTGCGAAAAATCTGCTCAGGGTTTCAAAATGTGTGAATTAGGGGTTCTCGAAATGACGCAGAGGGAGCTGCGCGCATGCGCGCGTGGGTGTCTTATAACACCTACGATTTTATCAAACTCTGTCTCATCATAGTTTTTATCGTTAACTATTCATTCTATCGATGTATCGAATAATATGGAAATGTCCTTCAAGTCTTTAGAACTTAGCTTAGTTAGCTTAGCTTAGTCCCTTTAGAACTTAGCGCTCGTACTTTCCAACTGGAGATGATACGTCACAGGACCCATCCCTACTGAGATGCAATATGTAACTGGCAATAAATAAACATCGTAGCGAGTCATTATTCATCGTGTAATAGAAGTGCGTCCCTTTAGAACTGCTACTGACTACGACTACGGTCTAACATTATCAAAATAATCGGAATACCTTATTATTATTATTACGTGCCGGTTTCGTGAAGAGAAACCAGCTCATGAATACGGATTCATTTTTATGAATGTGCGAGATTGTGTAGTATTTACGAATTACGTTTGAAATCAAAGTTGTCAGACCGGAAATACCGGTGTCCAATTCCCTTTGAAGTATAATATGAGATCGAAAAAGGATATTAAGTTGGATAATTTATCGAATTTTTAACTCTTACTAATAGCGAACCTACGTTTAGTTCTACGCTATTGTCTTACGTGATATTTATATATCTTTATCTTTATTAAATATATTATTGTATATATTAATATACACAAAGTACCGTTCGATATTTATCTACACTCAATTGTTCATGAGTTCTATATAAAAATATGCACATTATAGTGACGAAATGTCTCTACCTAATAACAAGGAAGCTTTGAGATTAATTGAGAGATATTTAAATTTTTAAACGTGAGTCAGGACAACACTTGTACCACCTTATGATAAATGGTCACTGTTGGCTCCAAACATGCATCAGAGATAGTTGAAATGTGTTGGTGACCTTTGAAATATAGTTTTTCACTCGTTTTAAGGAACCCTGTTTTTAGGTCGCGTATATGTCACTTTCCGATTGCATTCGGGAGGAAAGAAGCCTGTGTTAGAGAAATATTAATTTGCTGAAGAAGAGGTATAATTGTGTTTCGTTTTGGGCCGACAAATAGGCAGACAGGCCACCTGATGCTAAATGGTCACCGTC
>DWMF01001998.1:0-10573 GCA_018244815.1 Parelbella polyzona | reverse complement strand
CTCCGAGCTTATGTTTTTTTTTCGCATAAAGTTCGAGTGTCTATGACAACGGTTGAAGCGTAACATATTTACTTAAAAAAACATAATTGTCTATGGTGGCTATGTTCGCTCGAACTACTAACACAATTTGACGCAACATGTCAATTGTGTCGCTTCTCGTCAGCTGATTGATATCGTTTTAATTTTGTACTTTTATGTCAGGCTGGAAAAATTGTAAATTCACGCGTCTAATCCCCGAAAAGGTAGGCGGTGAAGTGTATTACACTCCCACATTTCATTAGTTAGGTTGACGTCTTACTATGGAATATGTGGTGAGCCTTTGCTATGCACTGGGCACAAACATCTAACTGAATTTCCGTAAACATGATTCAATGTTCACTAAACATATGAAACACGCATATAGTAGCGTTTTGACCTTCAGCGTGGAATAAGGTCGCGGTTGCCTTTATGTATTCTGAAGGACAGGACCCAAGCCAAGGTAGCGTCTAATGACTTTACACGCACGGAACTATTACCAATCGTTAATTATATAATATAATTGTTAATGCCACAAAATTCTCTCAAGTATTCCAATTACTTAGTACGTGGAATACACGCACCTCGCTAATTAAATAGTCGTTCACGAACTAATCAAATGTTTGGAACAAGTTGAAATTAGTTAAAAGCTTGTCTTTAATGTGCCAACTTCATATCCAACTAGTTTCTGTCATTACTTGGAAGACGTATCAAGACAAAGCTGTTCCAGTCTTTAGAGGTGGCATTGTATCGATTTTCTGTCTCGTCCAGATTGTTTGGAGTTTTTCTTATTCGAAATATAATAAAGATGTTTATGGGTTGAAATAATTTGTAGTAATATGATTACAACTACAACAAAATCGTTCATGGGCAGGATTTTGGTTACACTGCTGTTGAGAACCTTGTAATAAGATTCCCTAAAGTTTCGCCTGGTGTTCTTTTCCAGCGACTATTTAGGAACATGACATTTACTTTGCATCGATTTATTCTCGGTTCAAACGTTTTACCGTTGTTTCGAAGGACGTAACATTGTCAAGGTTACCACCTGGCCTCCGTTGTGTTGCTCGCGCAGGCATAATTGACTACACCTTTTGGCGCCATTAATGTTTCTATGACCCATCGGAAACATTTCGTTTAAAAACAAAACTCACGAACATCATAGTAATCGTAACCCTTTTGTCATTTCCTAAGCCTATTTACAAGATGCGCCATAGAACTCGGGATCTTTTGAGTAGGAGATTGAATTCCAGACTTGCTATCATTACTCTTGTTTGTAACTTAAACATTTATATGTAGTTCCAAGTATGAATCCATACATGTCTATGAAGATATAAATATTATTTATGACGATGTTTTTTCCTGAAGTAAATAAGTTTATGGGTTATGACTTGTTTAAACGATATACCTAACTCTTTATTTATACTATTAATATGCAGTTAAATCGTTTAACGGCATTGATAAATTATCTGTTGGGTAAATTGCTTAATACGTTTATTACTGGACGAGGCCACTAAATAATGTGTTTCTGAATATTCCTGATATGAGTGATTAAAGTTAATCTAACGTGCATAACACATGTTAGGGCGGACTTAAAAGATTTTAATTTACGTTTTTCAGTGGTGTATCCAAATGTAACGGTCGTATTCGCATGTTACGGCAAAACTTGATATGGTAAGTGTTAAAAACCTGTAAACTGTATATGAATATACCGGTATGACAGTAAATGTGTAAATCCAATCTTACTGTTCGTTGCCGTTCTTATAATACCTCATACATTGCCGATATAAAACGATTTAAAACTATTCAAGTATTTGTTAGGTAATATTTTGGCACAAATTGTAAGTACGTTATTAAATGTATTCGTCATTAAACAAACAGTTTTTAGTACGTGTTTTAGTGTTACTTACCATTCAATAGACTTTCAAAACATTTTATAACGACGGTGTAGCAGCACCATTAAATACATAATTTGAAAGTGTAATTTTTTATCAGGCGTAGATGTAATAGTGAAATCCGTGTCTATATTGGTACATTTTTTGTATGAACTGGCCAAACCAAAAATAATTCTGTATATGAATAAATGTAACTCTTAGCGTTCACTTTCGTTTGAAGTTGAAACTAGATTGTTGTCGTGATATTTGTATATCAAGTTTTATTAATTTTATGTTGCGACAAACTTAACTATTAGTTTTTGATTTACGGGTAATAATAGCGTTTTCGATATTAAGATTTATATGTTATGGGTAGAAATATAGCAAAGGTTAAAAAGTAATACTTATTTAAAAATAACACACTAACAACTATAAAGGACGATGTTGCCATCTAGACGACAGTGCTGCCATCTGTTCAAGAACAAAAGTCCGCAACAAAGACATTTTGAATGGATATGGGTCTCTCCAATATCACGCTATTGAATACGATTATCAGGTCAACATCTCCAAGCACTGCCAGCCTCTTTACATATGTAGTCACAGAATCTAACTTTTCAGGAGGGTTTTATACGCTATGTTTGCTAACGCGTGTTCTCCACTTAAAATACACGTTTATTCCAAAGATTATGAGATACATTTGACCAGCCCTCTTCCAAATCAGCTTATTACTCCTTTGAAAAATATCATTAGCTCTTATTAGGGCTTAGCTTAGGCGTTATTGGGGCTTATTAGCTCTATTTAAACCAAGCGTAACTTGTTGGGGGTTTTTGAAGACTACATTTTCGTATAGTTAGACATATTATATATTCGAAGAAAACTACTGGCGTGAGAGTACGTACTTAGATGGTACAGTCAACTGGTCCCTTTACATTTACTACAGCATGTACAGCGTAAATGTAAGTTTATTTTGGATCAACTCCCAACGCAGGTTAAAAAAAACTTCAATTATACTATTGATACAAAATATTTTTATAACACTCAGAATATCTTAATGTCTCCAATTGAAAATTTCACAGATGTTTTCCCGCTATTCCGATGAATGCAAAATGGCCGCCGGTTTATTTTTAACGACACGCTCAATTTAATTTTAATACTCGTTACGTTTGCTGAAAATCAGTAGGTACTTACGTGTTCAAAATCTTAACGTTTTGTGGATTATATTCCAGTATATAGATTTTGTAGTTTCATACTTTTTAGTTTCATAAATTTTCGTACCTCGTATATTATTTTAATGCCGGCACGATAGTAACTCACTTCATTCATAGCAGACGGTTAATGTCTGGGGTGTTCCAAGGGTTTATTTATGATATTTTAAAAAATTATGTACAATAGTAGGTATTGTATTTTATTTTTTATCGCTGACGCATTGTTCATATGTGAAGGGTATTTACCGTTACATATTAACAATACGCAATTTATGTTTATTGAGTCTATATGCCAGCCACAAATTATAATAATACTTTATACTTGCAACTACAACATTTTTGAAATACCAAGCTTTCAGAATAAAAAAGACGATGAATTTCGTGCATCACGTCATAACCAAAAAACAAACATTGGTGTGATACAATAAAAAAGAAAAACGTAAAGCTGTCTTTAGAACCATAAATTAAATTAGCAAGGTTCGTAACATCTTTATGTATTTTCATTATCATGAAAAATTGTCCGACAACACTGAGCTATATGTATGCAAATTGAAATTGGAACATTCCAAATACGTAGGACGCGAAACGGCGGTAACGGCAACAGATATAAAAAAATACTTAGTGGAATACAGATTAGATAATAAATGATGTGCTAAATAAAATATTAAAAATAGCAATGTTTATATAGAATTAACAAAAATGTTGAATACATACGACTGAACCGCATTTAATGTGAAAGATAGCAGCAGATGGAAAACTAAACATCGACGCATCCATAGAAAATAGCAAATTATTCATAACGTCCATCATAATTTCTGGTTTAATCTAAATTCTGAATTATTTTATTTCTTCTACTCAAAACACTAGCTAGTATCATCATCGGCATTAATTTTCATCTGTTCCGTATTTCAGAAAATCCCTTGCAAGGTTTAAATAATACGACATCTATATTATACAATTCCTGTAATTTAAATCCAATGTCAACGTCAAATGAGGAACACAGATAACACAATGTATCCCTTACGCCATATTTTTTATTTGCGTAAGTAGTTAAGCGTAAGCACGGAAGTTTTACTACATGTAACATTGCATCTTTATTTATCTTACTAACGAATGTTAAAGTAAATATTTTATGACTTCCTCGATTATAAGAGACAGTTTTACGTTGTTAGTTGCACGGTATAAGGATTTGTTAGGATAATATACATATGTTGGGTAAATGTAATTTGTAAGAATGTCCTCATTCATTATTTCCATTATATATTTTTATTCGTTTTATTGAGCGAAATTGTAAGGTGTAATGTTCATAGCAAGCATGACATCGACTAAAAATCGATTTAAAAACACATTTTCACTTATTTGAAAAGGTTGTGACATTGTTGAAAAATATTGCGCAATACATTATTTAAAAACAACAATGTACGATGCGACTACGTTTTATTAAGTTTGAAAGACGAACAAGAGAATAGAAATCGTGCACGAAATAACCATAAACGGAAACTACTAACATGACGCGGACGGAAAGTGGAACGCCATAAAAAACACAAAACACCGACTGTTTCATCATCAATTTTTTAGGCAGTTTCTCGCCAACTTACTATCAATGTCACTAAACTTCTGTTACTGATATTTATATAGCTACTGTTCGTTCGTAAACTGAGTGTTTATAAAAACTGACAATGCTTCGTAAAAAATGTAATTCCATACTGTCATCCACCCGATGAAAATGTGTATTTTAATTATGTTAGTAAATAATAACTTGCTTTTTAATTATTTCTTGCATTAAGAAGTATATCTTTTCTAAATAATTTTACAATAACAATATATAATTATGTACGTATGTATGTATATTCATTCGTGACTCGCATTAACAGATTACGTTGCTCCATTATAATGTCGTGATGTGCAATGAAAATAAAAACACCAATATATAATTGCGTTCTAAATTTAAAACAGATCATAACAGAACAGTCAAAAGGAAAATTCGACAATAACTTAAATAACAAATATAGGCAGAATAAATATTTATCTGTTCGGCATTGTTACGTTCCGTTTTGTGCCATAGATAAATTATTTCTCTATGATTGTGTTATCGATTTAGCGGGAATTGCGTTTATTCGATTAAGATTTTTAAAGAGGATCGCGGTCGACGACCGGATGTCAATGACCGGAATGTTTATTTACGCATCTCGTAAATAGCGAACGTACACTATTCTATTATTGTTTTAAATCATGCATGCCCCAGTTTGTTTCCATCTTTGCACATAGCGGTCGAGGTCACTCGTCTGGTTTCGAATTACATTAAATTATTATTAATGATTCATAATTCTTTCGCATGTGAATGGTCTGTAAATGGCAAAAAATGTCTTCCGCCTTTTCACACTGTCAGTTCATTATTTATCGACGCAATACAACTTGATCTACTCTAGAATTACAGTCGATTACCTAAGAATAGTATTTAATTACAGAATAGACTATAAAATAAAAAATAAAAACAAGAATAGTGTTGCAACATGTATGGTATCAACATTGTTAAGCACGCTGATAAATTGTAACTGGCCGTTTGTATTGTTTCAGTCGCATGCTGCAGCCAAGTTCCTGATGGGTTATGGGGCAGCGGTGGACTACGAGGTTATGATTGAATAACAAAGGAATATGCGGATTATTGTTACATTTAAGATTTCATGACGAAAACTTCGTTATACGCAAGACGTTAGAGCAAGTACAAGGCAGTTTAAATTTTAAAAATCGAATTGAGAACAAGGAACAGCCGGACACAAATATTGAATCGGAGAAACGAAGGCCCGTATCGTATAATCGTAAGGCCGGACTTCGCCAATGATAAGGCGTTATATTTAACAGATTCATATTTTATTTAACCGATAGCGCGTGTGATAAGTGTTGTCGATTTTTCGCAACCGTCACAACGCGTATGCGAGCGTTCGGAACGAGTCGTGCGAGTTGCTAATAGAATTATTATTATTGATACTACCACCATTAAGCCGAATGTTTCTTAACAGTGCGTTGACTGGAGTGTTATTAAAGTGTTAGTGTTCTCGAATGTTCTATTTAAAATGCGTGTGGAGGAGTTGGTATCTAGACTGACGGCGTTCGGGTGGATTGTGAGCATCGCCGGCTGTCACAGTGATGCGATAGCACCGGGCAGCGAGCTGGAGTCCGTGAGGTACGGTCCAGCTGACGAGAAGCCGCTGGACACGTATACGGTGGCCAACATCAACATCACGTACGAGGACGAGCATGGCCAGCCTTACACGGAGACTTCGGAGGTATGTCAAATTCCTTCACCATTTTAGTACGCATATTGTATTTTTTAATTTATTTAGTTATTGTTTTATAAATATTGCTTATTATGAAATCGTTCTCTTTGCACGTTGAATCTTAAGTGGTTTTTTTTAAGTATATGATTGACCTGTACTAATAAGTGCTTGGGTTCATTTATACATATAATTCGTGAGTTGAATACATTTCCTAGCCATTTTTTTAAGGTAAAAAACATATATAGGGGTCCATCAGTTTTGTCATTATATTTCATAATATAAAAATATTAAGTAAATATACATACTGTGACTAATTTAATAATAATAACAATAATCACCTTATGATGACGATGGTAAAATTCACGTGTATGTTATGAAATCACCAGGTGTAATGTCTTTGAATATAGAAGCTCTATTACAATAAAGTCTTTAGAGAATCTAACGAAAGATGAAAGTAAAGATGTCGATTCCATCCCTAAGTAAAAAATGAACTTATATTCATGTTTCTGAAAATAAAAGCAAAAATTGTATAATAGCATCTAAGTAAGACAAAGCTTTTCGCTGTTGGTTTTGAATTGCCTCCACACTATTGTTACTCCTACAGGACCATTCCCGTCCTTAGTACAGAACATAGGGCAGCCTTGAATCCTGTTTATTTATATACGAGTATAATAGGCTTCTTAAGGTTTCAACAGAACTTGCCTTCTGCAGAACGACAATGGGACATGTTCAAACTTGAATTGTTTTACTATTAAACGTTTTATTTATAAAGAATGGAATGAAACTTACATAAATGCTTAAATCGTTTTCTGGCTTAACTTTTACATATGGTTTCCTGATAGCCCAACTGTTTACGGACCTATCCGGGCTCTTCCATGAGGTCTCACCGATGGCATCGAGGTCGCGGTGGAAACAGTGGGTAGTTACGAAACTGAACTATCTATGAAATGAAATATGATTATGAAATTGACCTATCCTGAAAAAACAAACGGGGATTGAGATTATATATAAATCAATCAGTGCTTTATGCCTACCCCGTGATGAACTTGGCGCGAATATATACACCTATGTATGTATGAATTGATCAAAATCCAGTGGCATTTAAAAGAAAGCCCTTTCGAGAATCATAATTACATTTAATCGTAACTGTCATGTCCACTCACTCCACGCGCGTAATGTGTCGTTGAGATAACGTAATTAATACTTATTTGCTTAGTAAATTACCTGTTTTTAGCGATAAGAGGAAGTTTGGCGCATTTCTGGTTGGATGTATTGCGTAAGAAGCAGGTAGGTAGGTACATTAACTATTAAAAGGCTTGTTTACGTATGTTAATGTTCCCAAGAGCAGACGGTATTTTGTTTGGGAATTTTAATTTTTTGCAATATTTTAATCATGTTACCTGTGGGGCCTATGTCGGGCAGTGGACGGAAATAGGCTGATAATAAAGATAATGCTGATGAATGGTGTAGCGGTATCGCCCGTTTCACCCACAATAGGAGACGCGGTGAACGAAATTGAATCTCTCTGTGCTCAGTAAACTGCTAGTGATTGAGTGCTGAATTAGTTGTTAGAAAATAATATTGCATTAATAATTAATATATACATAAGAACAATAAACACGTAAACGTAACTGCTGAAACGTGGAAGTGTATTTAACTCGTCCGCCTACCCCTTCGGGGATTACAGGCGAGATGTTACCTTACGTTAATAATAAAAATATGTGAAACTAATAAATTTATAAGAGCTCGTAGATTCTCAATGTACACATACAGCTATACGCACACAATTTGCTATGTTTCGGCCATTTTTGTTTTCGTTAAACAATTTGCAAGTGGCAACGAAATCTAGCACTTGTACGATCTCGACCTAGTTTCGGCAAAAGAAACGAACTGTCTCGTTTTCCCTAAAAGCACGGTTTCCACGCTCCAGCCGAGTGGACGATTTCAGTCAGAATTGGAAGTTTTAAGATGGTCACTATTCTATATAAACCCCGTTGAAATGAACATGTTCCACACCAACACATAAAATGTATATTATGTAATATGTATTTATATACTGTTACATGACACGTTGATTTAATACTTTATTTGTGTCGATGTCATAAATTGAAAAAATACCTAAAAAATTAGTAATTGAAGAACACAGACGTGTTTTTCTGTACACCTAAACGAATTTCTTGAAATAATACGTTATAAATAGAGAAATCATATTACTCTGTATGAAACCGGATTGTCAAGACTGCGAAATTCCGAATCGACGTGCGAAGAAACGTAATTATCTTATCGAGGTACGTAAAGTTGATGGATATTTAATCCGTCTGGCGAGAGATTGCCCTGTTGTGTCCCGCTTTTACAACATCGTTGTCCACAATCGATAACGGATATGACTAGTCGATTATTATATCGATATCAGCAATAGTTAGTTAAGATTTGAGTGAATCATTTAGGAGCTTTAAATTTGATTGTGTATATTGCTAGTTGAATCACGCCGTGAGATCATCTACGACAAAGGGATGAAAGAATGATAAGGCATAACATATATATAATACAAAATATCAATTCAGAACTATCTTAATCATATTGTATTATAATATGGAGAAAGATCTGTTTATAGTGTAGAAATAGCGAAGGCAGTAAGCAGACGAGTTGATGTCAAGTTGTCACCACACGACTATGAACATCCGTACATAATAAAACACACTCCTTGCGATCAGTATTGTACCATATACATATTTGCCTTATGTCTTAGTCTCTCTATCTGTTATACCCTAAACCTGAAGATAAGGGAAACACATCTCATTAGCTGCAAATAAATGGAGATCATCAATTAATAAATGACTGTTGACATTGTAAATTGTTGAAGGAAATTCAAATTGCGATGATATCATTCCTATCATTAGAAGATTCATTCATCAATGTCTTCCTTTTGGCAACTGGATTATTGAACTATTTTAATGTACAAATTGTACACTATTTTAGTATATTATTATTGGGCTATACGTCTCCCAGGTAATTATTACTGGGTTTAGCTTACACTCTGAAATAAATTTCAAACCAATGAGCTATTTTAAAATAGGTATGCGATTTTCATTGTTAAAGTTCATTAGGAAAAGTAGGACAGAAAAATGAAATTCGTATATGATGTGTGTAACAAATACATATTAAAATAAAACATCCATTGATTACGTACATTCAGTCAATGCCAAACGCATAATGTTCCGAGTTCAAGCAGTCCATAGGGGTATTTCGTATAAGAATCTTAATAAGGTCTAAATCGACCGACCAAATCAACCAATGAAATTATGCAACATGGAAAGAAAATTTTACTTTTTTCATGCAACTTAAACTTGTGAAATAGTTAAATAAACTGCCTAATTATAACTAACGATCGTCGTTAATAAGCACCTACAATATCACAAAATAAGCTTTGCTTTCTAGAAGACCTGTATTTTACAGGTGCAATAGCAACTGATATCATGGTGATAGATATCCACGCATACGCACATGCACATTCATTACATTACATTACATATGCAAATGTACTCGAACACGCATGAGTACACGCACACGCGCGCTCTCATGCGGGCACATACACACACACACACATTACATAAGTAAATATATATTCAATTATGAAATATTCCGCATCATTCCTATTGATGGTGAAGGCGGGATATTACTGCATCAAATGCTACTGGCACTGGGTCACGCAGCGTTATGCAACGGACTTGATGTGAAAGGGAACTGATTCAATACCCAATTTCACTAACGTCCGTTCTTCATTTCGACCGGTTCGTATTATATTAATACTGAGTATACTATTTTTAAGGGTATAACCTAACCGGTAAAACGTGGAAGTGTATTATACTACTCTGCCTATTCTTCTATACTATTCTGCCTATTCTTCTATACTATTCTGCCTATTCTTTGAATTGTACTATCCCGTTTTTGTTCCAATACCTGTTGTACCTGCTCGTACATGTCTCTCAACCTAACTCGAAGCAGCGTTTTTTTATAAATCTAATCTGGTAAACAGGATGACGGACTTAGTATCGTGTTAGTGGTCGCAGTTGCCTATAATATAATTTAGAATTTCTAGTAGTGACTCGGAGTCTAGGTCTACGTCCGGCAATAGGCTCATCACCTATTCCATGAGACGTAAACGTAACTGGTAAAACGTGAGAGTATACTACACTCCTCTGCC
>DWMF01001997.1:0-10628 GCA_018244815.1 Parelbella polyzona | reverse complement strand
TATATCGACGACGCCAACGATATCTAGCATTGCATTTAAATGGCCCGGAGCGAAAGGGTTAAAGTGGTGTCGAGTCTTTTTTCGAACTGCCCCCCTTGACCATCAGATTGCCCCCAAGTGGGGCGTGCGCCCCACGTTGGGAAACACTGGTCTAGCCCTTCGGGTATTACAGGCATGATTTTTACGCTTGTTTTCAAACAGATAGTCAAGGAATCGAATCCAATCTGCTTAACATTTGAATATAAATATGTAAACAGAAAACTGAATAATATATGAAATATGATAGAGTACATTAGAAAGATTCGGAATATCATTATGCAGAATACGAGAACCTCGCTAAGATGTTGCCAATTTCGATAAAGATTGCATGAAACATAAAAGTTATTCGTATATACGTCCAAATAAAGAGCTCTACCAACTAGAGCGGGATAATGAAGGGGTATTATGGATATTATGAGTTACATAACAATACATGTTAATGTTAAACTGAGCTTAAACAAGTAACAGCGAACTTGTACGTATGTGATCCTATTTACCCTGTTCTGTGTAAAGTTACAATTAGTTAGTTATGTAGGTATAGAGTTACGAGTTGAACTCTAGGCTGTACTCATTATATTCACAACTCATTGCCGTATATATTTATAGCTTTAGTCACGCATAAAGTAGGATTAGATGGTCTTTGCACCGTTATCTTTGTTATTTACTTATGTCAGGTTGCGTAGGTGGCATCGTTAAGCATAATATATCAAAATTACTATAATATGTTAAGCAAACGTGACATTAAAAAAAATACTTTAAGGTAATTTCTTTTAGCTATAGAATATTACTTCTGATACCTGTTTGTATTAGCTGTAATGTATTGACAGTGTTCGGTCACATCGTATAGTGTAACATATAACAGATTGGCAGTTATATATGATATGGACTAACTATAACAGCTATCGCGATTTGCATGTGAGTGCGTGAGTGTGTTAACGTATGAATGTATGAGTTGATAACTAATACTTCATTTGAAGAAAATCCGTTAGATTTTTTCCTCCAGCTTTGTTCCTAACGGCTATTACACTATAGTCTTATGTAGAGCTGAGAGAAGATATAATTTGTTTCAATATGATGTTGATTGTCGGCTTGCTGTACTAATATATGATCTGATTATGTGCTTATCACTAAATAAATTCAAATATGAGATTATAAGATCATTAAATACGTTGGTACAGAGAACAAGTCCGAGCGTTTTGTCTCAGTGTGTCTAACTACACGTTATAAAGGTATTCGGTACTTGTCATCAGGCTGACTAGACAGTCAATAGTTCGGAAACGAGGTCGTCGGTCGATGGAGTTCAGAATGTAAATGAAGGCTACATAGCTCGATGGACCTCCGTTGTGGAGCTTATCGTGAAACCTCGTGGCATATTTGAAGCAATCATTTGAATTTTAGTCTTGTTTTAGTATGTACTTCTCTGTACCTGATATAATATAACTTAATTGCATATTCATTTTTCCGAGCATATTACATAGATAGATAGCGTAACTTACAAATAAATATCTAATGGCATTAACAGTCAACCTAGGGTAGGTGAGAATATGGGTAGGCACAATAAAGTCAGCGGCAAGAGGACTGAGACGATGACATTATTTTAAATGATTGTTCCTTTAAAAAATATAAAAATTGTCCATTTATTTTGGTGGCGAAAAAAAAGCTAGGAGAATTTCGAGGTCCCCAAAGGGGTATTAAACGGAGCGCCCGCGAATTCGGTCCGGAAGGTCACTTATTTATATTTATGAGATATGAATTAATATCTGTTCATAAAAGTATTTTTTTAGATATACAAGCATTTTACATTTTTATATCAAGCACTGTTGTATGCGAAACACCCCAGTCAAGGGAGGGTAGGCCGTTATTATTACCTAATGTTTCTTCATTGTCTAGTTACATGCAATATTTTATGGCAGTATTAGACGCATTTATTTTGTAAGTGAAGGCTTTTTGCATAAGTGTGCTTAAGGTATTAAATAAAACGCAATTAACTTGTATACTAATACAAAAAAAACTACACTATTGCGGTGCTCTGTCTTGTTCTGTTGTCATTTTTTTTTTTTTTTTATTTCAATTGAAGGTGTGCAATTGACACTTCAAAACTTATTACAAACTTCTAAAACACCGTATTAACGCTCTATCTAACATTACCGAATTCTTTTACTTCCCGCTATAAAAATAAGCAAATGATTTTTTTTTATTGGAAATATTGCTTTTACCCTAAATTTCGAAAATCAAGTTTTTATCAGATCTCTACTTTTTAGGATCCCAAGAAGATTTTTTGACTATTTTTACAATGATGTCCGGACGTCTGTATAAATGTTCGTATATATACGAATATTTACATATACGTATGTGTATATGTAAATATTCGTAACTTTTAAACATTTTGAACAATGGTAGCAAGCACGGTCAACCGTTGGTTTTTATTTGGTAAAAGTACATTAAATATAGGAAAATTACACATGAGAAAGGTAGACTGATTAGGTCATTAGAAACTGTTTTCTCGTGTAAAATATGCAATTTTAAATACATATTAATATCATGTATATTTATTTATTCCACACTATTATGACACGGTTACAATAAACTTGTAACAGCGTGAGATACCCATGCCTAATAGTATTTTATATTACCTACGTTTATATAAATATTTCAGTCCTAATATAACCTAAACACCATCAGGTCTATTAAATTTCCACGTTACTACAACACAATCGACAAACTTGAACTTTTCGCTTTACGAACACAATGAAAGGAACCTACATAGTTGCTTCGAGTCAAGCCTTCCGCTTCAGTGATCTGGGGTTCGAAATCCCAATACTTATCTCTAACATCACAAAGTTCTGTGTTCTTTTTGAAGCATGAAATCTGACTGTAACGTTGAAGGAAAACATCTTGAGTAAATCTGTGCTCCCATAATGTGCTTTAAGCCCTTTGAAGTCTGCCAGCGTGCACTCGACCATCGTAGATGGCCTTAAGCCTTGTCACTTTGAGGAGAGATCCGTGTTTCATATTAAATAGTGTTAGTCCAATATTATACATATGTACATGTAATATTAAAATAGCACCAAAATAAAGTCTCGTCGAATTTTTAATAAGAAGTAACATCACTGGAATGAAATCCGTATTCAAAATGAGAACCTTATTTATCGTTTTACTTTTATTGCTAAACTATTTCGGACGCAATGTACAACATTAACGATCTTATATGAAAGCCGTTCAGTGACTCGTAATATTACTTGCAACTTCTTTTCCAAACAGAAATAGACAGTTTTTATAACCGTACATTAAAATAACATAACATCACGACTGTAGGTTGTACCCGAATGGGTAGGCAGAGAGGATTGCAGTACTCCCACGTTTCAACCATCGCACCAAATACCAGACACACAAATTACACGTATACATAAATTAAACTCGTGTGTAAAATTACAAGGCAGTATACATACGTCGATCATTTGGAATCAAAATATTTGAAATGTAGTCTCGAAATAAACATGGTTGTGCGTAGCTGGACCTCTGCGTCGCACACCTGGAGCGCTCTTAACTGCTGTAATTTCGCTTCAAAGCAATATTCCGTAACGTAGCCAGAAGTGACCTAAATAAACACAAGATCGCAAATATCTAACTGATGAACAAAGCTACGAATTCGTTCATATGCTTTAGGTAAAATTTTATTAAACATTTTTGGTTGAGTTAAAATTAAAACACTCTAATTGAAAATTACGTTCCGTTTATCATTATTTCGTATCTCTTTTATAATTTTTAAATTGTATATACTCGTACTTAATGAATATCGTAATCTATAAACAAAATTATAATTCCCTTTAAATAACGGTTTTAATAGTTGTTAACAACAACAAAAACCGAGTGTCCAAAAATTAAAAAGAAATACGACAACTTTTTTATGACAAGAAAATAAGAAACTATTATACAGCCAGTAAGGTATTGCTAGCCGTAGCTGTCTATATTTACAAGTTTTTATATATCCTCTGTTTTTATATAAACTCTCGTATCGCATATAATTAAACGTATCGTGATTTAACCACGAGCACGTTGTTCCAATTTTCGGCGGTTTCAATTGGCAATTTATTTTATAGGCTGCAGTTGTATGTACACCGCCTGTGGTAACTTTACCGCGGCAAAGTCAGTTGGTACTTGCTTTGAAACCACGTAACCACATTATTAACTGAAATTCACTATCAAAATAATTATACCTGTCTGTAGTAAAGCAGATTCATTACTTTTTTTATATTCCTATTTTATCTCTAAGAAACGTAACGTCACCCCTGTAATCCCCGAAAGGGTAGGCAGAGGAGTTTAGTACACTCGCAAGTATCACCAGTTACGTGTAAGTCCCATTGAATAGGTGGTGACCCTATTGCTATACACCGGGCACAAGTGTCTACGAAAAACCTCTTAGAAAGAGCTTGCTTGATTTGGCCGACCCGGGGATCGAACACTGAAGCTTGCAACAACTTATAATTCTCACTGCAATATTTGGTCAGGATTGTACACTATTGTGAACTTCAACGACAGTAGTAGTACTCAATAATCAAGTAAAGTAAATACCTATTCTTAAAGTTATGGAAGAGACCCATTATAGGGGATCCAGCCATTTCGTAAGGGAGTCTTATATTTGACGTAGGCTGTAATTGGTCTGAATGTTAATGCGTTTCTCATCCGCTCGTTTTAAAGCATCTTCATTATGCTAATTTATTAGCGTCCTTTCTGGACTGGAACTGCTTAAACGGATTATTCAAGTCGTTTGCCTCAAGTTTAAGCTCTAACTTTAGAGAACAATACACGCTATTAAGATATGCACGTGTATAGCCGTTGGCAAAAACAGTGGAGCTCTATGCCATTAATATATGTAGGTACCTATATACATAGTATTATACTTAATTACTCTCATTATATTAATTACATACTTTATACTGCCTTATTATATACTTCTTTACATATTATTATATATCTACTATTGATAAATTATCAATACAAGAACATTACGAGTATCTATACGGAATAAAACGATACTGTAGGTTTGGTGAATGTATTTATACACAAGTAATAAGTTAAATCATTCTATAATAGTTCGTTTGCGTTCTAGAGGTTACTTTACTACGAGTACAAGTTTTCATAATCGATTATATTTAAACGCTTTGAGATGGAAACTAATAAAGTCCAATAAATTACTTAGTTAATAAATTGCCTAAATTGATCTATAACAGTTATTTGACGGTTATACTTTAATGAATATAACTTTTTAAGATTGATTGTATATCAAAACTTTGTAACATTTGAAGCGTTAGAATTGAATTCATTCACTATTTTTATAACTTAAATAAACCTGTAATAGCTCTTTGACGCTTACGTTATAATGAATACAAGTTTTCACAGTTGATAGTATTTCAACGCTTTGAAGTGGAAACCAATAAAATCAAATAAATCTCGTGAACCCGGCGCGGTGCTATGTACAGCCGTCAACGGGATTGACTTATTTCGTGGTGGCTAAGGAAGCAATTTTCTACATATTATATACAATAAATGTTAGTTTATAACCTCTTCTGATATAAAAACTATTATTAGTACCTATATACATTCAAAATTAATTTTATGTAAAGTTTTGTTTTCTAAGATATGTATGTACCTATGTTAATTTGTTTTTGCTTTTATTTTATATGATTATGTACGTATGAGATACATGCAATACATACGTATATGATATTTATTGTCCTTTAACCAAGATAATTTTGTTACAGCTAATGTTTCATCCATACAAGTTTTATGATATATCTACCTACATAATTTATATAGTCGTGTATTATAGAAAGTTTCAAAACATAAAGTAACATCAACCTTAAATAATTGAAAGCTAGTTATTAGATACGCGGTAATTATACACTTTTCTGTCAAAGCGAAACGTAGGCCCCGGTGCGAGTCCCGGGTGCTTTATTGAAAGACAAAATTGGAGATGTTTTTTCAGCTTTAATTAGTAGATACCACGGAATAAAACCGTTTGTTTTTTTTTTCACATATGAGATATGTTAACAACGTTTGCTTATAATTAACAAGCTGTTCAACACACAGATGTAACGTTACCATTACCGAGTGCGAAGCGACGATTATTGAGAGAATCTATTTTCTCTGTGCCGTCAGCAATGTCGTTTTATATCGATCTTTAAGCTTCAGACGTCGTATCTGTCAGGTTTTTGTCCAGTTTGCGACGATTGGAAAATTTTAATGAACATCTCTATGTATGTACTTGCCGAAGTATTTATTTCGCATCTATTCGTAACTGTACCGTACATTGGTTTTTATTTACTTCGTTGTGATGAATTTATTTTTGTAAATGTTTTTTAGAAGTAATGTATATTGTTTGCGGCCATTATCTGCGCAATAGCATGTCTTGCTATACCGAGATACATAGGTATTGCTATAGCTATTCAAATATTTTGTCGTAAAAAGACATATACTATGTATATTAGAGCTACGTCTGTGGTCACTCGAGCGTTACTTTAGAAAATATGTAAGAGTACGTAGATCATTTTATGCCTTTCAATAATATATATATTATTATTACATCGATAAGTCTACTAATAAACACTAATATGAAATTTCTGTTTAAACTAAATACAGTCCATATTAACAATAAATTGGCACAATATTGTACCTAAGTTTACAACTTAAACTTACACTCCCACACCCCTGGACGGCGAAATTACAAAGGACCTTATAAATATCAAATTAACTCCAAGATAATGATACAGTGTTAACAACAATATTGCTATACTGCTAATTTATATGAGAAGTATCCAATGTCAAAGATGTAGGAATATTTTGTATTCGTCGACTAAAGAAAAGAACGAGATCATCTCGGCGAACATAAAACAACTCGTAAAAATAACATAAGTATGAACATAACATCACGTGTTTATTCCCACGAAGAAGTATGCAGAAAAGTGTAGTACACTCCCACGTTTCTCCAATCACGTTACGTCTCAAGGAATAGGGGGTGAGCTTATTGTCATAGATCATCACAAATCCAGGCACCATATTCTTACTGGAAATTACATATACATATTCTCATATATATAAACATGTCGAAGTGCCATAATTATTTTAATAATAAGTGTAACATCATACAAATAAGTTCATAGTCCATGTAAATAACGACATGTTATGGAGGATATTACAAAATTTAACTTTCTATTTTTCCAATAATGTAAATAGATAATCGCGTAATAGTAAGAGGCATGTCTTATTTTAAAACTAGTATGTTAATGAATTTATTAAGTTTTATGTATAAACGTAGAGAATGCCTGCTACACTTTATTAATAATATTTAAATGGCAAGCGATTCTTGTTTAAATAACGGATAGATTTCTATTGATTGACGATTTGTGAGAGTATTTTTTCAACCCTTTTATCAGTTCAATAGTGGGACGATAAATGGGAGACACACGTACATATGTCTCCTTCCACGTTGAGAGGGCTATGGCCCTAGTCTTTGTTAGATCATAGCTTGGTATTAAATAACTTTTTAGAATAGGTTTAAAGATAAAAAATATGATATTAAATTACCTATTCATTATACCATCACGCTAAGTCGCACGTCGTTAAAATATAAGAATATTAACAACTAGCGGACCCGGCAGACTTCGTCCTGCCCGGAATTTATTATTAAAAATAGACACTCCTTTTAACTTAATATTTTTATTTATAATTCTAAAATAAAGTTATTCCTTATTACATCAGCTATCTGCTAGTGAAAGTCCCATGAGAATAGGTCCAGCCGTTCTAGAGATTAGCCGGAAGAAACAGAGTGACATACAGGCAAAAATAGTAAAAAATGTTATTTTAGTTTATAAATGTACCGAGTCATATTATGCATTTAACAAAAACCGGTTATTTTAATATTACAAACAGATACCCCAATTTTATTTATTTTTATAGCTTTGTATAGTTACACTATCCTCTGATTTGTTTAGACAAAGTTTTAATCAATACATATTCATCAATATTATCCTTTGTTGTTGTATCTTTCATTGGAAACCATTTTTATGAATGTACATGTTGAGTGCATAGTAAATAAATCCACATCATCAAATGTACATATTTGCTGTACTTTGGCCGAGCGGCTGATACTTTTGTGTGCACACCGTTTCCATGGCGACGTAACGACTGGTTTCGTTCCCAGGACGATCCGATAATGTTATTCCAATTACTATTCTAGTAGTTTCTAAAACGTTACTTCAGAACGGACTAAATGTTGTTTTAATTGAGATCAATGGAAAATAATAAAGGTGGATGGAAAATTTTGACAAATGTACTAACAATGTTACGAATTGTTTACTTTTCCCAATCATTCCTTACTGTTAATTGAGTTAAATCAGTTATCGCTTATTATTTATGTTTAGTAATTAATGCATAAGATCACACCTATATTTCCCCGAAGACGGTAGGCAGAGAATTGTAGTACCTATACCCACTCTTCAACAAATATTTTGTACATACCTACCTACCATATAACAGGCGGTAAGCCTGTTTTTATACACAGGTCACAAGTCTAGCAATTTTTAATGTACAATTAATTATTTGAAATTATGTTTCCAATGGATTAAATAGATCATTGGTTAATTAACTACATCGGATTACGATCAAATTACATAATTTTCAACGATTATTGTTATTGAAATATTACTAAACCTGTTTTGAATAATAATAGCAGTGTTCATTGGCTTATTAAGGTAATTTATATTCCACAAATATTAAATTCAAATTGGCTATTCAAACACTCAGAATGGAGACTGTAGTGTTAATATGTATGTATGTAGTGTTCATATCTACGTATATTATTTATATTATTATTGCACCGTTTTATCAGTTGAATTAGAGATATGAAAGTCTAAAAGATGTACCGTTAGAGTTAATGTACTTATATAGAAGATAAGAATATTTTTAAATCGATATTTCATGGACCTCTATAAAAGCAGCTTTAAAAAATTCCTCAAAGGCTGATCGCCATATTAAATATTCCTTTGGTACATCCGATGTCAGCACCGATCACTTACCATTTTGTGGGCTATGAGTTTAAGTCCTTTTATCATATAAAAGTCAGGAAGTTCTTAAAATGAGAGCGAGAGAGGTTTTCTCTCCAAAGTCGGTGACCGTGGTCAAATGAAAAGTTATTACATCAGAGCTAAGCTGGTTATTGTAAAACTAGGACACTAGGTCTTGTCATAAAAATAAAATGTCCATTCAGTTTTATCAATTACAGGGCCAAGTTATTATCCAATTTTTTACCTCTACACTTTATCAATATAACGACTTATGTAACCGACGTTTCTTATATGTATACATATATTGTTTGATTAGTATTAATTTTAAGACATCAGATCTTAAAACCAAAACAATTCTAAGAAATCAATTCATAAATTTATGTGTTGCCTTAAAAGTAGTATTTAGTGAAAGATATGTTTAAGAAAAGCAAGTGACATTCGCTCTTGGATAAAGTAACGCCATTATGTAACACTATTGTTTCTGTGTCTGCAAAGTTGTTAGTGTCGCCTGCCATGTCTGGACAATAAAGGTCAAACTTTTTATAAGCCTTTCCCAGTTGTAAGAATTGATATCCGAGAACCGGTTTTATCTGGAAGATGGAATCAATTCCATCAAATCGTTTCAGTAGGTACTACGAAATAAAGCGGCACGAATCCGGCGCGAGCGATATTGCTTGATTTCTAAAACAAAGAGCTGAATTGACTGGAACATATTTAAATGAAGTGACTTACTGCGTTGTAAAAGTGTTAGTACACATTTAATACGACATGTCGCCTGTAGTTTCTCAGAGGGTCATTTTAGATGTGTGCATATTTTCACTTTTCAACAGCCAACACCAGTTGTATGTTAGTCCACAATAATATCTATTTTCATCTTAATGAATTTTACGCAGGAATCCGTGAAACGCACGATATATTAACATTTTAAACTCATACATATTTAAAATATCTAGTATTATTTCCTTTATAAAATTATGCGGTACGTAAAGATTTGGCGACCGCTTTGTGCCATCCCGTTTTAATAATACATGCAGAACTCAATTCTAGAGCGGCTGAGCTCGTTCAAATGAGCTACATGTTGCCGACCCCTGGCCTAGTGTTTGCATATTGAATAAAACCGCGGAGGCACGCTCCTGCTGTTTCCGACAGCTGCAATGCAGTAGACACAGATATGTATGTGGATACACGCGTATTTATTTTTCACTGGGTTACATTTCAACGATGTTTTATTATGTGCGGTGTGATTTGTTTACGCAAATTTGTTTGTTTTGTCTTTAACGACCGCGAATGTTTACTTCGGACAAATAGTAATCGAACGTGCATATTAAAACTTTTTAAGCCCGATGCGAAATTGAACTGAATTAACATCTAGCCATGTGAAACATTGTTTTAGGTTTTATGACAATAAAATAAAATAAAACATGAAACAATGAATCACTCGACTATTAGTAAGCTGATACGAGAATCATTATCAAACACAGAGATAAGAAAGAAGGATATTCTTTTGTTTTCGATGGCAATAATTTT
>DWMF01001996.1:0-10629 GCA_018244815.1 Parelbella polyzona | reverse complement strand
GACGCTATTCCAAAACTTTCTTACTCCACGTAATTATTTTAATTATTAAAAAGTACTTTTAATTTATTAATACTGCATAAAACGTGCATAAAAAGCAAGCAAGAATACAATCTTACGCAGCTGAACTCACAAAACTGTTCATTGAATTAAGCGAACCTAACCCCAGTGGTATCTCGTTAAAGTTCCAAGTCTGTCATATCAAAAGTTTTGATGTAATCAGCGTTTCTGTGTGAAACCATCTCGCCAGGCATCAAGGGCGCAGATGTCGCTGGCGAGAGCTTTACGTAATTCGATTAAAGCCATCTGTCTGTCACCGTTATATATTTCTTAAAATCTTCAAATTATTATTTCCGATCATAGCAATTGATATCGATATGTAAAACATAGTAGCGTAGGACGACCTCCAGCCAGGTGGAGTGACGATATACGCAAAGTGGCTGGCAGCGGATGGATGCGAAGAGCTGAAGATCGAGCTCAATGGCGTGCCATCGGAGAGACCTATGTCCAGCTGCAGTGGACGGGAGTAGGTTGATAATGATGATGATGATGATGATGTAATACATATCATTAATAAATTGGAAAAAAGTACAATTAATTTTGTATGCGGGTAATATTGCATTGCATTTTTATGACTACCCGTCTATTTTTATTTATCAGTTTAACTTTTTGGTTGTATTTGATGTACCTAATATTTATTTAACAATAATTGTCCTATTTCAAAATTAAGTATTTCACGAATATTTCGCGTTGTCAAATACCTTTCGGAGAATAAGTAATTTTTTTACACGAAGTGAAATCAGAGTTCCAGAACGTATTCTCGTCACACATTCCGATGGTGCGACCGGGAACGTTGAACAGAAAGGCGCGAATTTAATATGGGTTTTTATCGAGGAAAATATTGGAATTCTGATTTCACGAATCTATGCGTTGTTCATGTATTGGTCTGTTTTTTGATTGGCCTGCTGTGACCTTTTTGTGTCCCGCCGCTAAATATGTACCAGTATTTAGCGGCGGGATATAGCAGCGTCGCGGTGTTCAGGCCCTACGCAGTTGCGAGACAGTTGATGAGATTGATGGATGCGGGTCAATGGTATAGTATGCATAGCAATAGAATAAAGTATTCTGACTAATTATCATCTAAGTTTTGACGGCGCGGCGCCCAACATTTCTTCAGCTCATAAATCGTTTGGAATATATGTATATCCGTATCAGAGTTAGCAGTATTGGAATGTACGTTATAATTAGTAATAAAGAATTTTGATTTTTGATTTTTATAACACGTGTTTCCGATCACCAATTATGTATACCCGTTTTTGATATCACAATTCGATAAGGGCCTTCAATCAGAATGCGAACAATTCAGACCTAAAAGTATTATACCAGTTGGCTATTTGTAAACACACGTTTCGACATCATTAGGTAGATGTCACAATGTTTAACGAATGCTGTGTCAGACATTTTTTTAACCTGAAATTTCTACAGGAATATAAGTAATTTTCCATACATGTGAAAATCAAGTTAAGATTCCAAAGTAAATTTCTTGTACATTCAATACTGCGGTCCGATAGCGAATGTTCAATAGAAAGGCATATACGTGCCTTTTTTGTCGGGGAACAAGTTGCGGCTTGGTATTTCAATACATTTCCTGGTTTTTGGAAGGCGATTAATACTTTTTGTTTTTATAGTTAACTGTTTATTCAAAATTATTAATACAAGGTAATATGGTAATCGAGTTTAGTGGCGTGCTATTGGAGAGATGCTATGTGTAGCTGTGGACGGCTGATGGTGATGATAAGGTAATTTATGTTCAATTTCTGAAAAGCATACAGGGCATGTTTTTTGTCACAGTTCAAACAATTTTAATATCAAGTTTCATCAAAAACTTTTCACTAATTTTAACGCAATTACGTACTTTTCGATTTATGATATAGTACAGATTAAATCTCCCACACTTTTCTTTTTCCTTTTAAAAAAATTGTTCTTTCAACAAAAATCTTATTATGTTGTGCCCGCAAATGACCTTTGCGCTCGTTCAAATGGATGCCTTCGTCAAAGGATGCTCGTGATGGGCTGAAAAAGGGCAACGCTTTTTTCCTTGTGAATTTCTTCCGATAATGATGCCGTATAAGTTTGATAAAAGGACAAACATGCGTCCGAGCGACTGGCCATTTGGCAGACCCGTCACCTTATCGATCTACCACGTAGATTCTGGGTTCGTTTTCCGATTGTCTAGACGAATGATGGATTCATGAAAAATTTAAATACTCCTGGAATTGCCAATGTCTTCGCGGTGTCTGCGTCAGTCTGTGACCTTTCGCAGATCATCATGCCTCATATATTTTTACTAAGGCTACAATTGGACCTATATGTTTTTTCACAGTAGTACTAAAAAATTTAAACGATTGACCAATAATATCTTCTTTAGGTTAAAATTTATGTATATGTATTTTTTACAACAAAAGGTTTTTTACAATAGAAGATACTTAAAAAAATACCTCAGAGATCTGTACTGTGAGATAAATTTATATTAAGATTCATCGAAGTCTACAATATATGAAATTCAGATTTCTCTTTTTAAGTTCAATGTGTAGTACAAATATCCAAGAAGCGTAGTATTAATCACACTGATTCATGAAAACGGATAAATTAACTTTATTTAATGATTTTCAAAGAAAAATAATACACACATTTTTTTGCACGTAAATGAAAAACCAAAGAATTTCTCTATGACTAACTGAAATACATTATTACTTTGGGACTGGATAAAGAAGGCAGATACGTGTGCTTATAATATATAAAACATAAGTCGTGTTAAAAGATGTACGTGTGCAAAAAATTCTTGATACGTGCTCACCGTCACGTAGAGTGGCGGACGTGCCAGACAACAGTGCTACTACATATAATACCAGTGTGTTTACGTAAGAAGCTCTTACAGGAGACTTCACGTTGTATTGGTGCCCATAATTACTTATATTGAAAGCCTTTTATTGTAACTGTAGATGAGTTTCTAGAATAAGTCAGTATCCGATCTACATATATTGATCAAATAGAGTCAAACTGACGTACGTGAAGAGAGTGATAAATGGAAAAGAACCACGTCAGAGCTGTAAGGATAAAGTTATTTGGCATTTGGTGTTTTGTGCCTACCTCGCAAGTAAGCTGACGTGATGATATAAACCTAATAACGTCAATAAATTGCCAGGATATAATGAGAGCATACGATGTATGCATTAAAAATTATATTAAAATGTTATTTTTAATTAATTCATAAATCAGTAAAACACTACCGCCTACACGCATAAATTATAAACTTATTTACACAAGAATACAAAATGGAATTTGCATACGACCGTTTTTTTATAATTAAAAAGATGTCTCCGCTTTGAAACACACAATAACGATTCACTATGACACTATCAACCTTGACCAAACTCATAAATAAAATGGAACAGTGTATAAATAATTTGTCTGATTTATAATGAGGCATCTGGCCTTGAAACGCTTTGCTACAATAATATGAAAATACTAAGCATCGGCCAGATTCGAGTTTTTAGCGCGAACTGAAAGTAACGCTAACGAGTTGGCCGGTAATTTTTGGTTCTGTTCACAAGAGACTGAGCTTAATTCAGTTTGGTCGCCCGCTAGCTTTGCATATCTGTCAAGGAATGCGAGAAAATGTTTGCATAGGGTGGACGGAGCGCTAGAAACTCCATTTAAACCTTAATATCAAGGTCAATGTTGGAACAGCAAACACTACGTAAAAGGTTTCGGGCAAATATTTAAATAAAGATTTGATTAATGTTTGCAGTCTCTACTTTTAGAGTTTTAAATTAGGATTTTACTGTTGAGGTGAAATACTTAGATACCACCCCATCAACGTGGGGTCTTCTTAAAATGGGAACAAGGCTTTTGGAATCGCGTTAGACTACATAAACGTCCCAGTGGTTTCCGGAAATAGTGAAGAGAGGAACATCTGTGGCCTTAGTCTCTTGGAGTCGGACATAATCCTCTGTCACCTCCGCGATTGAAGGGTATCCATAATGGAATTTGTTACCTTTAATAATGGGATAAAACGACTGGATAACATTATTTTATCGAACTAATAGGACAAGTTTACATGCGACATAAATTAACAAATGACAGAGAGGTAAAAGTTTCTCTAAAGATAATAATTTATTATACTTTTACCGCGTTTTATTCTCATCCAGTGTTCACTACAGATAAAAGTATTTGTTATATTTGTAACGGTCGATTTATTACTTTTAAAAATATCGGATACGCTTAAAAGTGAGTATCATTTATCGACGAATATTAATTACATTTAAAAATTATAACAATAATGATAGAATGCAACATTAATTCAATCAATATTTATATATTTTATTTACAATATACCTTACGGTTAACCTATTATAAGTCATTTAAAAAGATAAAAATAAAGAGATAAAGGTATCAAAATAATATTAATAACTATGATTATGATTGTTAGTGGATCTATTAATTTAATTTAAGTTTCAATTAAATAATACAACTTACAATCTATGACAACGTGTGTATGAAACCGGTTGTGATTTAAATTCTACGTTCCGGTCCATCAATTATATTATCAATCAATATAAAGTAAGTTAGGAACTTCGGTTAAGACATTCAATTTCTCCCGCGTCTTGTCCCCGTGGAATAATTTGAACGGATAATACCTATTCGGTGAGCTATTTGCCACCAGCTTACACAAGAAATCCATTAGAACCAGCTGCGACATCCGCATTAGACATTTGATTTATTTGGATTTTGTTGTTTTCTTAAAAATTACATAATATGTATAATATTTTACAGATATAATAGATTCTAAATTTATGAATCGAGAAATGCTAAAATATCTGTGATAAAATGTTTATCGTGTACATCAACCGAAATAATATGCCACAACTAAATACGGTAGTTCATAGAGAATGCTGTGTTAGAACCTGTACTCTGCCATCTCTAACGCGCTTGTGTAACCGCAGAAATCCCTGAGAGGAGACCAATGCCCAGCAGTGGACTTAGATAAGTTAATAATGACGATGACGAAATAATGTAAACTGAAGCATCTCACACTTACCTACCCCGTAGTGGTTAACTCAGTAAGAACAGAAGTATAAAGTAATAATAATCATATAATATTGTTAATATTTTTTAATTATTATTATTTTCAAAATGTTTATAAATCAATTGTTATTATACATACTTAAATAAAATCTAGTCATTTGAACTAATAAGAGTTCTATTAAAATATTATGTTCATTTTAACAATATCGTTGTATTTGTAGTCTATACCAATTCTCTTGCCTAAATATTCAACAAAAACGCTTAAACGCCACCCGCCCCAGGCTCTAAGCGATCTGGCGCGGATACGGCTTTTTGCGGGCATTAATTTTGAACAGTTGACTTTTGAAAATTGGAAAAACTTTTCCATGATAGCAAACTTTTAGAACATGGAATTTTTCGGTATATTACATTCTATTTTCTTTTTGTTATTATTGTTGACGTAATACAACATCGCGCCTCGAAAGAATGGAAGGAAGGCAAATGTTTAAATGTTGTTACAAAAAGATAGCTGCAACAGAAAAAAATACATAAATACCATGACAATCATTAGATTGTTAAGAATGGATGAACCTATACGAAAAGAAAATAATTAAAACGAGTCATTATGAAGTAATTACATTGTCAAATTATCACAATATATTTTTAAGTAATTCAAAATCTAATTAAAAGCAAAGATAAATGTGACATCACCGCAATAAACATATGTTTTAAAATTTCTTTTAAGACTATCAACATCAATGTGCATAGTTTTTGTATTTTTAATAATTCTACTTTATACTATATTTTATTCCTTTATAATAGTACTTTTACATGCGTTTACTTTATATTTAAACTTGCTTTAGTAAAAAGTCCAAGCTGGTTTTTGTACGCTTCGGTTTTGAATTTAAACCAATTTTGAAGTAGTAGTGTTGAATAAAGTTTTATATTGGTTCGCAGTTCGACCGCCTGTTTCGACTGAAATTCAAATTTTTATGTAACTAGCTGCATTAAACAATATATCATAAATGACTAAAATCGGGGCGTGATATCATAAGTAGATGACCGGTATGATCCAGAACATTATATCAACGAAGTATGTATGGAACCTCGTCTGTTTGTAAGCCGAAAATCAAACATTATCAATCATAATCTCCCTGTTTTGGTTCCAACAGTGTTGGCCACCGTACAATGTATATGATTGCATATGTGTTATGAGGATTCTACGCTAGTTTTACGACCGCGCGCTCGGAGATGTCAACTTCAGTTACCTTTGTGGACGTCGGTGATAACGAAATGATTGGTGACTTTTTATGGTCCCAGTATGTTTTCCTTTAATCTCAATGTATAATACATTTTACATAACATAACATTATAACATTTTTGTAATAACGTCTGTGTGCAGTCAAAAGAGTGTAATATTCCCACTTTTCAACTGGTCTATATACAGACTACAAATCCTGACTCAGTGCTACTACTGAGAATTTCTAAAAGGGAAAAACTATAAACCTCTTGCACAGTAGATGTGTTTGGAACCATTTTTCTTATGAGGTAGTACTGATGTTGTATAAAGTAAAATGTAAACATCAAGTCAAATACATTTCATACATATTTAAAATGCCTTTAAAATAATCGTTATAAAATAATATGTAAAAAACGCTAAAATAACAGGTTTTCCATTACCTACACGTTTACTCATGTTTATAGACTAAACATAAAGCTATTTCTAACTAAACGTGTACACTATCCTTACGGTAATACGAAGCTACAGAAACGACTATAAATATTAGTCGGATCTTAAGTCCTGATATTGCCTTTTCACATAGACTTTGCTACGCCAACATTGACCTTCAGTATTATGCTTTAAATAGAATTCTGGCTCAGTTTATCTCGCACAAACAACTTTCCTCCCTCGCTCGGCATGCAAAGGCATGGCTAAACTGAATTAATAATGGTTGGCACCAAAATGACTACCTCATTAGTTGAACACTCATTGCGCACTCAAGACGGATCTTGTTTTGCTTTGGTATTTATTTCTGTAAGTATTGCCACTGTTATTATTATTAATTTTTTGTCATATTGAGACAAAAAATTTGCTATTTCTTCTTACTTTCAAATATGTTGATATAAACATTCATAACCCATAAGAAATACGCTGTCAATATAAATGTATATGGATGATAAAAACATTTATAACGCGCGTAACCTGCGAAACGGGAGACAGAGAAGTGTAGTACACTCCTACGTTTCAGATCTTACATATTTACGTTAATACGAAGGGGACGGTGAGCTTATTGCCATGTAGCGGGCACAAATCTAGTAAATTGAAAAATCTAATAGTATTCGATCCAGGGATCAAAGCGAGGACCTCTCAACCGGTAGTAGCACTTGCTCAACGAAGCATCTTGATAATAAAATATTAAATACGTTACAGATCTTGACTTTTATTACATACTTATAGGGGTATACAAGTAAATCGCGTTTTACGAGGATATCACAAAACAAGCCGTTTAATGTAAATATTTATGAGCGTCATTGCGACAAAAAGTCTGTCGTAAAATACGACAGTGTGCATAAAAAATAAAATATCGCACTACATTTCTGATATACGACGAATGTTATAACAGACTCGACAATTTCTTTTCATTCGAAATATATATTGATACCATATCATTACGTCATACTATATAGGTACTAGTATAGGGACAATTATGACGTGCACCGATAGCTCCGAATTCGTTTTCACTTATTGTTAATATGTAGGTACTCTTCATTACTGTATGTTAATTGTTTTATTATCATCATTGACCACTTTTATCACTTTACTATCAAACTCGAGTCTCCTCTATAACAACAAGAGTTAAGACTTAAGTCTTAACTCTACTTTGGCGAACTATGGTTCGCCAAAGCAGCGCACAGCGGTTTGGCAGACTTCACGTGCCTTAGAGAACACTACGGAGAAGTCCACGGTTGCCTTATAACCTATCAATGCACCCATTGTGCGGCACATCAGTGTGTGAATGTTCCTCAGGGTAAATATTTATGAGGTTTCACAGTAAATATAAATAAATATGAGGTCTGTGTAGGCGTGACTTTAGCAGGCCTCCAATATTGTTTAGAGGAAGCGGCTGTCACGTGTCGAGTATTCTTCATTCTCCTGTCACATTTGGAGTGCTCGCATTCGGTTTTTATGGTATTATGAGCATGATATAAAATATATATTTGTGTATTGTACCGGTTGTTATAAGCGTTACGTTTACTGGCAGTTATAATTTTATGTAACGCACAGGATTTTATAAAGTGTGAAGTGTACACTAGAATTTAAATGCATTATCCCCGGAATGGAAAGCTGCATTCGCTGCTGATGAAAAGCTGAAGTCACACAGTTATATGTTATACATTCCCATTTATTTTCTTAGGAGAAACTTTGTTTTTTTATTATACAATTTTTTCAGATCCTTCACGGGGTAGATAGCACCGATTACCAAATATTTTATTAACCTGACATCCTTCTTCTAAATTCATCACCCTTCATACGGACTATATATTCGTGTTTTTTATTTTTTTGTATACAGAAGGTAGGTTAGAAAACTTTAATGCATGTAAGTCTTACTCAGTCGAGAAACTAGTGGGATAGTGTTTCACCGGGTAAAGTTTCTATTTGTACTTGTTGTGCGATCTTATTGAGCTAATTCGGTCTATTTACACTACATTCGTGTACGAGAGCATACAGAACACACTGAGCTATATTCCAATCAAATATTTTTAGATTAAAATACATACCTACCTGCTGTATTTTTTATATGATGTTTATTATTGTTACTATCAGTGACTCGGCCAATTAATATACTGAATATGTCATATTTGAATCTAATTTTATTTCTTTTTGAATTTGGACTTACATTACGGAAAACTAAAGTTACAATAAGCTGCTGATTTATTTTGGTATAAATAAATAAAATATTAAAAAACTGACAACAAACACTAGTTGGACTGAGGAACGCATACGTTGGTACGTGACTTTTATGAGCGTATATAATTCATTCAAAATCGATAAATTAATTTAATACATATACGATATATGATAATAAAATTAAATGGAAATTAATTGAAAAGTTATTTGTTACATGTAATGTAGGTAAGTAAGTACATATTATTTTATCGTTGCAACGGCCGGACCTATTCTGTACCGTCGTCAATTCTTGAGCGTCTGGACGTAGTGTGAATCGTTCTTGTACTGTAATCGAATTCTGCTCTCTGCAATATCTTGTACGAGGTTCGTTTTAACCCCTCGTAGGAGGAGTTCGCTACGTTTTATTTGTTAGCCGTACGTATTTGTTTCCGCTGGAATGTATCTTAGTCTCAGCGCATGCGGACCACTTGGCTTTATTTTTGTCTCTGAAAACTTAAGATACAAATGAAAATTTTATTGTAATATTACCATTACATTCTCAATATTATCTACATATCAATATTACCGTTCATTATTACCTATTATATCAATGTTACCGTCGCGTTTTGAAAACAAGTATTCCTTTTAAATGTAAAATATTACTATTTGTTGGTCTGTTCTTTTTATTATTGCGTTTTGGACACGAATATTCCTATAATATATTCCTATTAAATTCTCATCATCGTTTGCCCTTTTTATCGTTTTATTTTTGTATATGACGTTCCGCTTGGAATGAGAAGGGTTAAGGTCAAAATGTACCACATTGACTAAAAGCGGACTTACTGATTCCGTACGCCTTAGAAAACAGTACGGACAACAGTGTGTGAGGTGAAAAAGAGAATTCGGTCAGCGGTTTTTGGAAAAAATACAGGATTTATAACATTAGTAATTTGCTTGCTTACCTTTAAAGCGTATAGGGATTTTTATATTTGAATGTAAAAAATAGATCATTTAGGAATATGAATCATTAAGGCTTAATGCAAGAGTATCTTTTGGTTAGTTATATAATCCTACACTCCTTTGCCTAACCCTTTATTCATAACAGTGTGATGTAACGTTTTTTTTTCTCTTAGTTATGTAATAATATATGTAGATATGTGTTATATTCTTCGCATTAAAGTACTGTCTTGTAATTACGATGCGAAAACGTTATAACAAAGACCTGACATACATAATTATAATCTCCAAGGATCTTAAGGATCGTAATCATTTCGTGATGTACATGTTACACGTAAGCTATACTCACAATATTGTACATTTGAAAATGTAATATTAGAAATGATTTACAGATTGTTTGATATCAATCTAATGGCATTTGTTGTATTAAAATATACAATAAGCTGGCTGAGTATATCTAAAGAATTGTTAAAAGACGATATCTATAATTAAAGCTTAATAAATACTTATTTAACATAAAAATTTATAACACGTTTGTCCCTGAAGAGGTGGGCTGAGAAGTGTGGTAAACTCCCACGTTTCACCAGTTTATAACAAAAACTAATATTTTTTCAATAAGAATAGTGTTAACTTACATTCATTTTTAAATATTATGACCACAAATATGCACATGTTTAATTGAGCGGAATGACAAATTCATTTTAGATATCACTTGTCTA
>DWMF01001995.1:0-10629 GCA_018244815.1 Parelbella polyzona | reverse complement strand
GTCACTATTAGAAATTTTAAATTAGAAAAATCTAATAGCACGCGACCCAGGATTTGCACCCAGCACCTAACGATCGGCAGTCGCGCTTGCAACCACTCGACCAACGAGGCAGTCAACGAAACGAAAAGATATACTTCCTTATTTACAGCTTACACAATATTAATAGTCTCTGTTGCTAAATTACTCTGCCCAATGTCTAATATTAATTGCCTCTGATGTTAAATTACTCTGCAGAAACCCCGAAAACAACACTTATTTGGGCCCGCGCAAGCAAATAGATTTATATGCAAGTGATATTATGAAATGTTGCTGTGTTATTTCATTATAATATGTAGAGAGGTATTGTTTGAGATTGTTCCGGTTAGGTGTTAGTTATGAGGCAGTTTCAGGGTGCTATAAAACGTGTAAAATACGAGGGGAAACGTCCGATTTCTTTATGCCGGGGCTTTCAGCCTGTTTACTGGTTAAGGTTTTTTTTGTTATTTAATACTGGCGTATCGAAAATGTTTTTGTGTAATACTAACAAAGTAAAAATTTTGGAAATAAAGATGTGCAATTGCTTAAGTTTAATCAGTTTCAAAGTAGTGGCGGCGTGGCAGATGTGAACAAAATGAAATGCATATTTGTGTAACAATTTACCTACTGCAATATTGCAATACGCAATAATATTGTTGCATATTGCAAGTGAGCCGACATAAGAAGCTCTCTGCGGGAAGTTATCTGTGTTTATTCCAGCCATCTCAAAATTGGTTACAATTATTATTGCACTGCTGTTGTGACATAAATTAGGTTTCCTATGCGACTACACTCTTACCAACACTGAAACAGAGCATTAAAACAGTGCTACACAGTGTTACTTAGCTAGATAGCTAATATCACGAGGAGTAACTTCATCAACATCATCATCAGCCTACTCTCGTCCACTGCTGGACATAGGCCTCACCAATGGCACGCCACTGAGCTCGATCTTTAGCTCTTCGCATCCAACCACTGCCAGCCACTTTGCGTATATCGTATTCATGGTATTCGTAAATGAAAACACTACCATTTCACGTCGATCCGCCCAATGCTATTGAGATGTGTGAGTATGCAGGATGACATGTTTGTACCACATTTTATTTGCTTTTTATCTGTACTTTTCGAGTTTATGTCTTTTGCAATTCAGTATAGAGCAAGTGGTTAATAGGGGATTGAAACTGGATCGCCAAGAAATGAGTTTTCTATAAATAATATCAAAGCAAATTCCCGCGTCATATGTTGTAATATAATCTTCATTATCAGCCTTTGTAGGTACTACATATAACAGGAGGTCCTGTTTCTGTACAACTTCGTCATTAAAGATATAGAGACCTATATTTTTCTTCGAGGTTTTAGTTCGCACAAATTTCATATAAACTGATTTAGCGAATGAATCGTGAACATGTAACAGAGAGTAAACACTGAATTGTTAACTATTTCTAGATATTTTTTTGAATATAAAACACAACATATTTAAAAAATGTAATGTCCTTGGTTTGCAATTCATTTTATTAGGACTGGAAAACTATGTTGGATTTTAGGTTTTGTCCGTAATCACATATCTCTCATAAAGTAATGAATTTACAAATTTCTGTTCCGTGGATAGCACTACTATCTATATACAAGATACAAACATATTCTGCAATGTAAAGGCAAATACCATAAAATCCGTTAAATCGTTTTCTATTTACGTTGGCATAGATTTATACGAATCTAACGTCTTTTCGTGCGACTGTTCAATCGCAAATGTCAATCTCAGTCTTACAGTGACTTCGTTCCCAATTTCGAATTTTAATTTTGGAATGATAAAAAATGTTTATACTCAAAAACGTAATGTATTTTTCAATTATAACCATAAAAACGAATATTTGCTAAGGATAACAATGAAATAAGTTCAAGAAAGTAAATAAAATAATGAAGTAATTTTGTTTTTGCATATGCCCCGTTTATGTTTTTGAACGATGAGAACCGTGATGACGAAGATGCTGCTCTTATACTGTACGATATTTACTAGCATAGCGATAAACACTAGCAGAGAAATTTCCATTTCTAGTCTCGCTAGCTTCTGCTAGTGAAACTGGATAAAACTACTTATTTGAAGACGAATTATACGCACGACAAATATACCCAGCAGCAGAACTCCACAAGCAAGTATCAGAAGAACACACAACAGTACGTAAACAATCTTCGTGTGATAAAAATAATTTCCTCGGTTAGGGAATATTTCTGCAATGAATTTGTCTGCACCCTGTAGCTGCATCGCGGCCCATATCTGAAACATAACAGATTGATTAATAATAATTATATAATTGTAGTTGTAACTAGTTATATAGGTACAGTTCTAAAAAGTGGTGATGACCTAATGATGTAGTACTCAAGCTTTCCAAGGTTCGATAGCTAAACGGCATGCTGTTTTCAGTTTTCACAACAACGAATTACGGTTAGTGGCCCAACCTTGGTTCTTGGATGTAGCAACGCATCGGATTCAGGGATAGAAGTAAAGGGTTTAAAGTAAATTCCACAATCTACTTTAGCGTCTCATAATATTTCTGTCATCAAATTTCTTGCACCGATAAATATTATTGATGTATTCTTTTGAGCTATTAAAGTCATAATCGTCTATTGTGTACATACATTTTTGCTTATACGGGCGTTCGATTATATTTCGTGATGTTAAAGAAATATTCATAAGTCTTTCGGGCGCAAAGTGAAGGTTTCCGTACGGGAAATGAGCTGGGAATGTAATATGTTCTCAGTTACACATTGATGGATTACTCTTGTCGGGGGTTCTTGTTACCCCTATTTTCTTCGCCGCTTTTCCTTTCCAGATTGTACTGTTAATTTTTTACTGATTGTATATCAGCGGAATAACATGAAACCGCCTAAACACGGTGTTGGGGTATCAAAAGGTTACGGTAGAAAAAAATACTATTGATTTTCACTATTCAGCAGTTTGTTTTCCATGATATAGCGAGTTTTTTGGCTTTTTAATACAAGTCCGAAATGCGTCGGGCCATCCCGAAGAACGTACGTGAGTTAATCCAGTACATATGGATATAATCGTATAGAAGTCTATAGGCGGAATTCAAACTCTTCGAGTTGTGGGTTAGCGTAATAAAAAGGTACATTGGATGATACGTATTGATTACCTGATTAGGTGATACCTACAAACTTAGGTGAGCCGTTCGATTGAGGAAACTTACCAGAGTTATTATAAGGATCAAAATTGAAGCGACCCTCAATGAAATACACCAGCAGCATTTGTACCTGTACCCCAAATTATCGACAGGGGATGTTCTTTTCAGTTTTATTGTAATGTCTTCCAGCGTTTTCTCCGGGCAATCGCATGTATGTATGCTGGAAAAATAAAAGGAAACAGCTTCCAGGTAGTATAAGGAAGAATCGGGATATATTGGGTTGCACACACTTTTGCAGTATTACAGCGCCTCGTCGGTGACTATTGGATGATATGATACTTCTGATCTATCAATAGGATATGAGGCGCATATGGTATGAGGCTTTAAACCATAGACAAAACCCTTAATAGCTAAGATTGCTTATACTCATAGGTAGAACTAATCGTTCATTAGGCGATAATGAACGATGAGTTCTACCATGTTTACTTGCGCTTCCACTTTCAAATGCATCTATATATAATTGCATTATCTATATGTAAATATACCTACTAGCATATGTGTTTTTCTTATAGTTTTGCTTAACCTTCAAACCTGAATATTGAAGAGGATTTCCGATATTCAACCGAGATGAATCGAGCGCGTCTCAAGAGGCTGAGAAGGCTGAGGTGTGACCTAGAAAGCCTCGATGCATTCAATATATATAAAACAAGGCGGAAGGTCGATATGTCTTGTTATAGACGACAAACTCAATGAACACATTACATAGACATATAAACCACTATAGTTTTATACATAAGCTCGTCAAACAATAGTTTAGCTCGCTAGATAGGTCGTTTATAGTACACATATATATGTATACGTGTGAGGATTCGTTAACGCGTTTGCCCCGAAATATTATTCTATAGCTTTGAAGGAAATGTTATCAAAATGGAAAAGCTAGTCCGATAGCAACGCGTATGTAACAGAAATTAATGTACAACGCAGATAGGTAGGTTTAAAATGACATGTGCATAAATAGTGAATGAAACTTCATACTGATGAGTAGTGTATCTCGTAGTGGCTGCAGCTTAATCTCTAGCGGTAAAATCCTATATAGGTCCATATAGAATAGTCTTGGTAATGAAGTTTCACGTAGAAAAGCTGTTCAGTAGGAGATAATATTAGATACTGATAATAAATATCACATGATGCCAGGAATATGATATTCTCGTCCCTGTTTCTTTATATTTATCTTTCTTTATATTTAATTGTTATTGAAGTTAAAATAGTAGTACTAAATAGCAATTGAACATAAAGATCTATTAGCTGGTGTAGTCATTTTACATGAAGAACGGGCTGTCTTCACAATGGCCGTTGCCGTCTAAACACATCTGCAACCAACTTCACACAGAACTGCAGGAATCAGTATGTTATTATCACAGTTAGGAAGGTTGTTAATGGCATTGTTATTTTTATTATTATTTACTGAAGGCGTTACACACTTACGTCTGGAGAAAACTCATAAAAACGGGAACATATCTTGATAGTTTTCAATTTCTTTTCAAGGTTATAAAAGTAACATTGCACTAATGTTTTCGTTCAAACAGTATGTGCCTATCAATTTCACAATCAAAAAAACGATTTCCCCGTAAACGTGTTCAATATTTACCGAAAAAATATTTCACTGTCGTTACAACGTGCGATGTGACGTGACAATGCGTCAATGAATGTCAGGGCGTCTGTTAACAATAACTGAATGAAGAATACATGTGTGATATTTCAAAACCAATGTTGGCGTTAAACACAGAAAATGCGTCTATCTCGACCCAACACCATAAGTTAAAGGATAATTATTAATAAACGCCTTTCTCGGAAACTCTGTATTGCTGTTTTACATTCTGAAGAGAATCTCGATCACAGTTGAGAATTTTTTATAATTGTCAACAAATAAGATGTAGGGTTGAAAATAATATTAATTATTATTTACATACATATTATTTTGGCACATATCACACCTATGTATCTATCTATCCATCTGCATTTTGACGTTCATTGCTGGACACAGGTCTCCTCTAATCGACGCCCTCCTCCCGCTCTTGAGCCTCTCGAAACCAGCAGTATCCTTCTGTCTTTTTCACCTGATAGGATGGCGACCTACTTTCCTTTCAACTCACAGACGATCATATAAACTTCAAACCAGGTAGAGCCAGTGCGGTGGTAAATAAATTGTACACGTCAATTACTACTTACAGGCTAATATTGATCATATTGTAAGTATATCTACCCAAACCCAGAATATTTGTTGTGTGCTGTGCTCACCGACAAAATTATGGTTTTACTTAGGAATCAAACCTTAAGCCTCCAAATCAGCTTATGTGATTACTAACCGTCATTCGGTACCAAAATCACTGCAAAATTTTCACAAATCCAAGAATCAACAACGCTCAGTTACGTAACTTAACAAATCGTATCCAATATGTTAAGGTGTTTCAGCGATGTACTTCAGTTTTACTTTTTCTTGACGGCGCATCGAATATTGTAAGGAAAAATATTGGTACTTCTAATGGTATAAACAGACAGTCGAATGATATGTTCCACAGAAGAACGAATGAAACTAGAAATACATGGAATACCTCTCAGAATAATAATACGTATTTCAATTCATACGTGTGAAGGATCACGCGGTAACTTGTTCTACTTTGTTACGAGCTCCGTCAACACTATAAATAAGGTTTCTCTTTGATTTTACAAAATATTTCCACAAAACTATTTATAAATTCTTTGCAACTGAAAATGAGCTATTATCATTTTACAAGCTTTACGAATGAGTGTTTATCTTTACTTTTGTTTATAGTGCTACTGATTTATTAAATATTCAATATAGTCATCCTTGATGTCACTGGTATGTAGGTGCTTGAAGGGCCTTTGCATCTTGGCAAGTATTACATAATATATGTATTTACATATTTGGTATCAAATTCATACCTTCAATATGGCTTTACTTCTGTTTTTGGTGTTATGTGTACAAACAAACAGCAGACCACAAACAACCACTCTTAATATAGCCTACCGACACACTACCAATTCATTGTGTCGCTCATGCTCTAGGCAAGAACATTTGTATTATATTATATAATGCTCCTGCTACATCGGTAGTTAATCTCGGTAAATAGTGATCTTATAGATTTGGGTATAAAAATGATAGTGATGGCAACATTTAAAAGAATTGGGTTAGTGCCTTAAATGTTATTTTAATAATGTTAAGAGGACACTCGAAATGGGTTTCTCTCTCGGTAATTTCTAGATATGTTTATCCCTTCCAATGCACGTGTTAAAATTGAGCAATTATAAATCACGTGTTACCTTTGTGTATCATGTTGGTATTTAAAAAGTGATTTGTCTAATAATATTTATCAAGATCGTCAACTAATTATACTCCTGGAAACATGACATCGCTCAACGGAACTTTTCACCTACTTAATTATAAAATTGAATATTGTAATAAATAACATCGATGTTAGCACATTTGAAACAATTTTTAATATGCGCCAAATCTTATACAATGCTCAGAGAACTATTTAAATTGACACATCGATGCTATATGTAGCCTTATGGTCCTGCGCTATTTGTGGACTAATGCGTAACGATGTAATGATTAAAGCACGACGTTAATGTATGTAGGTAGCTGTTTATGCCGCTATTTACCGATGGTGTTAGAAAAAGGTGTGTGTTTATCGTGTAATTTACGACCCCCTAACTGGCGTGATAGGTAATTGTCATTAACGTTAACGTTACCCCGAGTGGAGTGGTACCTACCATTAGATAGATTTATCTTATTTCCCTTACAGACGTGCAAAGAAACAAAGTTGAGGCTTAGTTTGTTTCCTGGCGTTATTCAATAGAATGTACACTTGTTTTATGCTACCATTGTACCTATATGGTTTGGTACTTTTGAATATACTGAAGTTTATTTGACTTCGGAACATCCCCCGACCTTGGAGAATTCAAGCTTTGCGATATGAATGATATACGTTCGTACATAATTGACGCCAATTACCAAACGCTATTCATACGATTCAGACCTGAATTATTTTATACTCAATACGAGTGGATTTCGACAGAATATTATTATTTATATATAAGATGTTTGTAAGGAATGATGTGGAGTTAATTACAAAGCCTTCATAATAATTTATAGTACGGATACTCTGGAAAATTTAAACGTAACATCACGCCTGTATCTTCGCAAAGAGCTGGGCATAGGTTGTATTTATTTCTTTATCTCAGGTACGCCAACGAAACATACACTTGATATATTCTATAAAAAGCTAACATTCCGCTTGTAATCCTCGAAGAGGAAGGCAAAGAATTGTAGTACTTACACTCCCACGTTTCATCAATAATAATGTTATACGTCCTATTACGAAATAGGTGGTGAGTCTACTGCCATACATTGGTCACAAATGTAGTCTCAGAACTAATACTAATAATCCCCGGTGTACCATTAGTACACCCCAGGACCAATCAATTGGTAGTCGCTATTGCAACCGTTTGTGCAACCAATAAAATTGCAATTTTTTTATTGGACTAAAATGCACAAGAACAGCCAAGATTTGAAACTAAATATAGTCATAAAGTACTCTCTAAAGCAGCTGAATATTTGAACTGAATCTACTTTTTTCACAGTTTCCTCATTTTACAACTAGAACAAAGAATCTTCAATTAACATTAGAAAATTTGCCTTCCACGTTCACTCACCACTACACTGCGCTCCATATTGCCGATGACAGCGAATTAGTCTCAAGCAGACATTTTGAATTGAACGAAATTCGCCTTATTACAGCGTAGGTAAAATTAACTCAATGTACTGTGAAAAACAATGATGCACTTTCATAATTATCACAAGTAGGTCGAAGGAAGGTTTGAGTATTAAACTGTTCGCCCCAAATTTTCTTGATGGTGACATTCATTTCTCAAATCCAGCGGTTCCCCAACCGTTGGTCCCAGGTGTTGGAAAACGTTTGGCGGCGAAATGATTTATAAGCTTCATTTGACCTCGCAAGAAAGGGACAGAGGTATGTATCAACATTATTACTTTTGACGATTCATGGATTAATTTGGCAGTGTCTACAGAGGTCTATATATAGGTATCTACGGGTTTATGCCTAATTATATTATTAATATGAATAATGTTGTTACGTTTTTGCTTAAAAAATTTAATTCCAGGCTGTATTATGTTGACGTTAATTACTCATGGATGAAAATAGTGTTAGAAGTTTCTAGATATTTTTTAATATATACCAAGTCATAAAGGTAATTCGCTATTAATAATTATGAATATTTTAATATTGTTTATTGATAATCTGTGAGTATACAGCCATCATTTTGTTTATGTTGGACAATAGGGCTTCAATTTCCCTCCCTAATATTTGCAGACCTACAGCATACTCATCCACAATATTTCAATGTCTTTAACAATTCGCGGTACATCTGAATTACTTAAAAGGTATGAAAAAAATTTAAAAGTTTGGAATGCTCTGGCACACTCGATGAAGCTCTGGTCTTAATGTCGACATCGTAGGCGAGCTTCCACTTTGAATATTTAATCATGATAAGAGTCGACCTTCGACAACTTTAACATTCTACATCAAAAATTAAAAAAATTGCCTCAGTCCTATCATTAACTTGCTTACGTTTCTTTACAACTTTTCTTTAATAAAAACGTAACTTCACGCCTGTAATTCTCAAAGGGTTAGGCAGAGGTTAGTAGTATTTTACCGCTATGTAGTACACTCTTATAAAAACGTCTATTTGTAACACATTTTTGGAAACATAAATATATCTATATAAACCAATGCTTCAGAAATGGTTTAACTTCAATTGTACTTAATACATTAAATTTTTTGGATCGACCGTTGCTGAGATTTTTATGACACAATGGAAACCTCTATAGATCACCATTTAATTGATTAAACATAATTGTATTGATCAGGGTGTCTGACATTGACATAATAAATCATGTTAATTTTTATTTAATTAAACGTAATTGTACATAATTATACATATTTTCTACTCACGAATGTGCTGTCAAATTGACTCACCACTAACCAATCGGTGCGCGGTGAGTCGATTAGTTTAACCATAGACGTATTGAACATGTAACGATTGACACTTATTTAAAAAAGAGGTAAAATAAAAACAGTTCTCTCTCCATATACAAAAGTTTACATTGCACTAACAAATAGCATCAAATGAAATAAACGCTTATTCAGATTGAAAACGCCAGGAATAGAGTTGTTTCCAAACAGATTTCGCATCGGGCGCATCCGTTTGAAAGCCGTATCGGCAATTATCTAATTGAACTCGACCGAGGTTGTAGAGTCGAGTAACTAACGCCGTTTCTATATGCATTTTATTGTACAGAGTTATGTAGAGTATCTATGTATATATGTGCATGTAGAGTGTTTTGATATATACAAGGAGTTCATTTTTGTGTGTTATAAGCACCGAGAGCGTAGTTGGTACTCCCCATTCAGTGCTACCGACCGCAACTTCTACAACTCATGCGAATGGCTGTAGGCATAGTTATTGGAGTAGGAACTATTGTTAGTTAGATAGTTAGTGTTTGTAGATATAGACTGACTAAAAGTAGTTACTATATGTATTTCGCTCATTCATTGATGATATTCGTATAGGAGAGAAAACAATCAATTCAGATCATACTAGTAAAAACAATTAGTGCAATAAAAACTTAGAACATATAATAACATATATGTATATCATGATAGCTAGATGGTTATACATACTCCATATTCCGGTACTCATAGAAAAAATCCAAATTAATTAAAACAGGATGAAGTTTAAAGCAGACTGCCTTTACAGATATTCCAGTTGCAAACAGTATGAACCAAGCGTATCTAGAAACATCAGTAGTCGACTTCAGACGCGCGCCAATTATCTAATTGGCTGCATTGCAGGTCTCAGGTTACCGAGCACTATGATACGATCCTCTTAGCGTCTATTTGCAAATACACATTGATCTCTATATTTATATAAACGTAACATTACGTCTGTAATCCCTGAAGGGGTAGGCAGAGGAGTGTTGTACACTCCCACGTTTCACCAGTTTCGTTTTAGTCCCATGGAATAGGTGGTGAGCCTTCTACGAGTATATTTATATAATGGACCATTAATGTCAGTGATTACAGTAAATTTAATTATTTTATATAAAAATAATATCACGCTTGGATTTCCCCTAGGGATAAGAAGGGGAGTGTACTAACTCAGCTTTACCATGATATCGTAGTTACGCAGCGTGACGTGAACTCAAAGTCTTACACTATTGACTAGGAATGTAAACTATTAATACACAATTCAATTTCCTTAAACAGTGAGATAGATTTTCTGCAATCTTTCTCATAGTATAAGGCTATTTCTCTCGTTCAATATTCGAGGCGGTTTCATTGTTCTAGTGTAAGGAATTTGAAAAAAGAAT
>DWMF01001994.1:0-10630 GCA_018244815.1 Parelbella polyzona | reverse complement strand
CCTGGATACTGTTGTGGAGTTGTAGCCATGTACGGGAACATAATATACCTATGTAGTTTTTAAATCTAAAATCATTGTAACGCACTCAAGAAAATTTATAATCGATACAAAAACAATTTGGCAGCATACCGGTATAACAGGCGTATTAAATATTCAAAACTCAGTTTTACATCGTGTTCAATTCTAAACGGCTTAGTAATTACATACACTTCGTCGTAAAAGCCACCCTACCGTTTAATACTTGAATGAGTGTTTGCTTCGCTTTTCAGTGAATTTCCACCCTCAACTTTTGAACCTCTAAGTTCATTTTTGCCGTGATTGCGCACCCCTCTTTTACATGTTATCTTACTTTTTACATCGTAAACACTATGACTAATGAGCAAGGACGCCCTTAGCTTAGTCAATGGTATACTTAGAAATGTATTGTAAAAGTATGTAAATATGAATTTAGATGTCCTGTGCCTACATGTAAATGTATATTGTCCTATGTTAAAATGTATAATCCTATGTCTATATGTAAAGACAGATGCCGACACACCAAAGATGCGGCAAGTTTTGACGCTAAACAGTAGTCCTTACATAACAAAAATAAACATCATTTTCGTGACACAAATGTTTGTCCTGGGTGGGAATCGAACTCCCTGCTTGCTCCTGAGCAGTCAGAATAGCTAATTACTGCACCAATCATTTAATTATTTTTTGTCGTTATGTCCAAACTGGAAAATATTAATTTTGATATTCTTTTTGGCTTGGAAGGAGTAATATGAAGACACGAGAGAATGCAACATACTATAAATAGTATCACGTGCGTTTGAACTGAGATAAAATTAATATTACCCGTAATCAGGATTGGCTGCAGACGTATATTTAACGCAGTAATCTCTCAATACACATCCATAACACACTAGTAGATCATCATAAAATATTTAACATAAATGCAGTACTTTTAGTTGGGCCTTCCAAAAAAAACATACGTGAGTTAAGCCGGCACACATATAAACATGTGTATAAACACTCACGATACATATAATAGTGAAATTAAATAAGTACCTTATACACTAATATGTACGTATTAAACTGGGAACTATTTAAGTTCAGTGACTGTTTAAAGCTCTCAGAGAATGTATCGTGAATACCGTGAAATTAAAAGCCCTATTACTTATCCCTCGCGAGTAATATGATATGAAAGCTGAATGACTGGACTTTACAGCACGCAACCCATTCAACTGAACACACTCCCGCACTATAAATAGAAATGTACTATTAAAAATTGTAATCTTATGTAATTGTGTATGAACTTATGACACGGTCATTTGGTTTTCACAGTACACTGTATTCATATAAAAGAAATATCTGAAGATATACATTTCTAAGACGTCATTGTGGTAGTTTAATTGGATTTTGAGACACATTAGGAAACTTTAATCGATATAACCCCGTTCTTGGTAAGCTGCTATGCGGGGATTGTTGTAGATTAGTTAGTGAAGTGTTGTAGACAGAGAAATTGTAAGCATCAAACAGAACGCTATATATCCTGGGATAACTCTACATACAGCTCTCTAAGCTCAAACCTGACAGCACTAATGATATGGTAACAAGACAGCTGATATATATGTGAATATTTATATCAGTTATTTTTATATATATATGCAGAACAAACAAATCTTTACCATACAAATATGTGTTCTAGATAAGAATTGACCAGCGCAATACCCGTATGGTATATACTGCGAGTATCAATGATGGTTCGCCAGTGACATGATTATTGATTATACATAATTATATCATTTTACGCATCTGACCGGATACGTGGATTATATAGATCGTAACCATTAGATATTATGTTTAACATTTAGCGTTTGTTTTGCAATTTCAATGTTAGCTGCCGTAGTATATTCACTAAATATGTATTTGGTTATGTTGATGACATGTTTATTCATGTAGACTTTAACAAAATGCGATTTATTTGTGCACGACCCGCGCGGACGTTCACACGGTTCATGGTACGTAAAATACCTGCATTAATACCTTTCAACGTATCCATTAAAACTCGACAAATGCGCATACAAAAATAAAAATTGGACCGAAAAAAAAATAACGCGTAAATAACGATTTCCAATTAGTACCAAAATTGAAATGGCAATTAAAGGAAATTATGTATTTATTTTTTAATTTTGTTTACGATAATTTTTACTGTGACTAATTGTTCGTTATTACATACAATGTTTATTCGTATAATTATTCACTGTATAGTTCGTCGTTCTATGCCAACATAAGTAAGCATGTGGCTATACACAACTAATATTGTACTGTGTAAATATATTTGTTCTATGAAGCGTTACTTATCATTGTGTTATATGTATTTACTGTGACCTGCACCTAATGATAGTAATTACATAATAAACCCGTACACACTTATCAGTTGCTAAGGTGCCGCAGAATGGTATTGTTCTCTGCGTTTTGAATGAATAACTTCATGTGTTGTGTTGTTTCTCGTTGATATTGTGTTCATTTGTAAGAGTGTGTAAACTATTTTCTTATATTTCAATGGTTTGTTTTAAGGTTCAGCGCTGATCTGCCTTTTCCCGCCATAATGTCCAAATGTAAGTATTAGTACTGGAGAGTTTATTATATAATATTATTATATTTTATTAAGTGTCACTTTACGGGAATGGACAGTGTAAATATTATTTTTTTATATTTTTTATAAATTGTTTAATGTTTTCGTAAATAGGTATATGATGGTCTCAAAATCTTTTTTATAGATTTACGCATTCACGAATATAAAAGGTACTTAATTGTATTCAGATTGTATCATTCATTTATGAAAACAATTGTATAGGCAATTCTTCCTGCTTCTTGTTCACATAACATTGAATCATACGTACAAAATACATAGTACTCAAACAGTTAAAATTATAATTTAAACTCATAACATTAGTATGCAGAAATAAATAACATGATACATCGTGGTCACTGTTGCCCACACACTTTTGTACGTGTCTCCTTTAATAAGAATTCATCTTTTAAATTGCCAATTATTTTATTTTATAATAAGTCACGCCTCGTGGATTACTTTACCGCATATAGTGAATCTACTCTTTTAAGTAGGTAGTGTAAGATAGTTCAATTTATTGAATTAGTAAATCTTCAACCAAGTCAAACAATTCACATTGAATTAGTTTATCGATTAATTAAGATTAGAATATGGCGTGTCTTAGAATCCTTTTACAATAGGACCCTGTTGTGACGGAAAGTGAAAAACATAACACAATTATGAGTATTTATTTTCATATGTACCTACATAATACATGCCTACTATACGTCAAGTGCATAATCTAACTTTTGGGCGGTCATTATTAGGTAAATATAAGAATTATACACATTGTGTCTTTGAGTATAATATTACTATTAGGTATACTATTATTATAATGGTGTTACTTTATTTTTTCGACATTTGCAAAACTTACTTTTATGGCTTGCGTCGCAAGCGGTCACGTGACAAACCCTCGGAAATCAGTCGGTCGAGTTATAAAACAGATGGCGTTGAAATGGGTAATTATCCGGCTTCTCAAATTAAGGAAGTTTCGAAGGTAGTAGAACGCTTCGTATATTTCGCAACGGAAATATTGAACTCGAGGACGTCTGAGAATAATATGGTAATGAGTGTATTTGATTCGAGCCGAGTGAGAGCCGGAATGACTGCAGACAGGACGACGCAGTGCGGTTGCCTAGGCAGACTCCAAAATTATGTAATCAATAAAAAACATATTACACATGTTCTGCTTCAATAGGTAAAATAGTAGAATAGGAAAATGCTATGTTATTTTATTACTGGGATTGTGTGCGACGAATATACCTATTATGTATAAGGTGACTTTGTACATACCTACATAATATGTACAAGGATATATACTAAATTTTTAACGAGAAACGGAAGTACAAATGTCGCAATGCGTCCCTTTTCTAGTATATTATTAGTAACGACTGTTGCTATGGGACAAGTAATTTTATTTATAAAATTGCAAAATGATGCTGATAGAATTAATGTTTGCTGCTGTCCTAAGTACACCGATATCATATTTTAACTGAGATATACATGCACACCATTGTGAACATGTATAACCGTGATTTCTTCCCATTTAATTATAGCTCGTATTATTTAATACCTTGTAGAAAAATTGACACTTTAAGCCATTTGTAACTCACGATCTAATGTTAGTATTAAAAGTTCTTGATCTTAGGGTGTTCATTAACCAAAAAATTTTGTTATTACCGACAGAATATTCAGATACATTTAAATGTGTTCGGTAGGGGAATCATATTTGCTTAAGCCACAGTAAACGAAGGCAAAAAGGGCTAGAATCGTGACGAATGGACCGGTCGTGTCGCAATGCGGCCAAACTTTCTTCAGGAAATCACGCGAGATCGCTTATCGTACGTTTCAGATAGATAGCAGTTGATGTAACAAAATAATATAATAGATATACTCGTAAATTTTTGTGGTGCACAGTAGCTTAGTAGGTTATTTCCTACCACTCCATGGTCTGGGCTTCAAATACAGATTAGAGCCTCTGATTTACAAATACAAAATATTGTGCATTTTTAAGACATAATGTCATTTTCTACAGCGGTCAATTAAAACACCGCGTGGAAATTGACGCACCGTAGAGTTCTACTCTAATTACTATATTGTAAGTAGGTACCTCTTTGAAGAGTATGAAGTCTGGCAACTTTCATTTGGACAGCTTGGCGTTATAGGCCCTAACAGTGCAATATGAAATGGCTGATGATGATGTCATTACTTGGTACACCAATATGTTTACGAGCTACGAAAATATGAGTTAGCTGTATCATATTTAAATATTTACATCTGTTATTAATGTTGACAACAGAAACAATTTTTTTTTAATGTTGCCCATTGCGCTTTTTGAGCTTAAACCTCTATTGGTGGCTATTTATTCTTGTAGAATATTAATAGTTAATAGAGTATTCGGGAGAACAAAAATGTAATCTTAAAACATCGCTAACATCGTCTATACCGGCGTCTAAACTGTAAAATCAACAGATTGTCATGATTTAATTATTAAATGTTTATTTAATTTGCCATGTTGGAATTGATTTAATTGAAAATAATAGTTATGATACATAGCGTAATTAATTTTCTACAAAAATGATACGTTTAGGTACTTGTAGATGCGTGTGACTTAGAGAACAAGTACGTTTTTTATATTATCCACATATCGTCCAGTGTTGCCAACATATAATACGACATATTCTTGGATTTTTACAATGTAAAAATCCGTGGCAAAGCTTAACATCGTTTATGACATTGATATTTATTATGTATTGTCATACATTTAATTTACAAATCATTACTCGTGAAATATTTGAGCGAAATTCGAATATCAATCGTCTTAGTACTTCTAAATATAAAAAAAAACTTTTGGTTCCTGTGAGTATCATGCGTAAAACCTAAGTGAGCACAAGGCTCTCGCATGTTTCGTAGCAGTACCCATATAGTTAATAGACGATCGATATACCTGTGACTGGTATTTAATGGCGTAGGGTGGGCTGAGTCATCGTTGGGTACGGCTAAGGGTTCCCGCACACGAAAATGTTATTGCTCAATATATAAGTTTATTAGTGAAATTAACGGCTGTGATCTTTTACGCTGATGTAGTGACGCAATTAAAATTTAATTTGAATTGGTGAGAGAATAGTGTTGCACCTTTACATATATGTATTTTAAACTGTTATATCTTGAAATCGCATTTTGTACCAGTCAAAAATGCGTGTATATGCGTACGCGAACGTGCTGAATCTAGAAGGATTAAGGCAGGTCTGTAAGGATAGAGACATTTATCAATCGATGCTCTCTGCCCATCCTCTAAGGTATTTTATGTAATGATATATAATGATGGATCATGCATATATTCTTAGGATACTGTGATCATATACATACAATTAGGTGGCCCGTCCGCTTCTGTCAGGTTTTACAAAATAATAATAATAATAATATATATTTCATAATTGTATTGTCATATCGTATAATAGCTTGTCATATTATGGCGTAACATTGATTGCTGCATAATGCAAATAGTATTTCTATGCGGAAAATGTAGGTATAATTTAACACACGCATTATACTGTCACATCTCCCATACGAAATGTAAGAAGTAAAAGGCATCTTGGAAGCAAGGAATCTAAGGATTTATATTAAATTTACATTGTAGGGATCCATCCATTGATATACGAATAAGTGTATTATATCCCCAGATGCATTTGATTAATTTTTCAGAGGAAATGCAGTAGACAGTGTATTTATTGCGATATAGGCGTCTTGTCGGAAATCATTAAAGAAAATTGATTGACCAGAGCAGAGAGAGTGAGCCAGACTTGTTCCGACTTTCCATAGCCTCGACTTTCACATCAAACTCGAAATTGTTAGTATATAATATAGTTTTGCTGTTATATCATTCGAATTAGTTACATCAGGAGTTATATTATGAGTTTGAATCCGATGATTCAGTAGATAAATACATTTATTTATTAATTTATTAATGGATCTGTGATCAATCGCACGTAAATTCTATAACAATGTTTCATTATTGCGCTTGCTGTTGTTAATTGGCTTATAATGATTAGGTATCATTTCAAATGCATAATTCAATTATAGTGTCGCATCGATACAAATGAAACACTAATAATTCTTTAATAGTCTGCTTTATATCTATGTATGTATATTTGTTAGTTCATTCACCCGGACAACCGAATGCTTAATGATTTATTAAACGAACGGAAACTTACGGGTCAAGTGTTAATTATATCTTTCAATGATTGAAAAGCTTCAATTATTGAATCAATAATTAGGTCTGGATTACGAGAATAGTTGAAGGGCAAAAGTAGCCATAATGTTATGTATTTATATTAATTAATTTAATTTATTTAAAACTTGTTAAATTACAAACGATTTATTATAATTTTTTAACATTCAAATAGCTAAGTTATTTTTTTATTATATTTATAATAAAATTGCGTTTATAATGTTTATCAGAAAAAGTAATGCACTTAAGAGCAGTAAATTAGTAATATATCACAAAGTATAAGTCCGTTCTTCAGTAAGTATAATGAACATTTATATCCGAATAATACGAGTAAGAGAGAACATTAAGTACGTGACGACTATTGCGTTTAGACCGTTTGAAATTTTAACTTCTTTTCTGGCAACACTCAGGAAACGATTTGAGTAGAGACGCTTAATATATAATTTAGTTTTTGTGAATTAATAATTTTTAAATAAACGTAACATTCTGCCTGTAATCCCTGAGCGATGTCTATAACACTTCCATTTTTCACCAGTTACGTTTATATCCCACAATTGAATAGATAGTGGAGTCTATTGTCATACACCGGGCACATATTTAAACTCTGAGCCACAGCTAGAAATTTCTACTAAAAAATCTAAGTTAAATACATCCAATAGTACCCGATCCAAGATTTGAATCCTGGACTTCTATTTCAACAGTATTTTATCCCCTTTTCCGTTTCCATTCCGTTCTGTTTCAGTTTCCGTACACATTAATAATTAATACTACATATTATTAAAACTTTTATAATACTCTCAGAACAGGTAGTTATACTGATTTTAACTGACACTTCCTAGTCTCTCTAGATGCAATTATCGACACATGATCGATAATCTTAAAACTAATGGAATATTCTATATAATATATCGAAAGATCCTGTATACATCTGAATTGTTTCTCTTCGCAACGATAGATCTGCATTTTACATTAAGATTATTGGGAAATCTAGAACAGATGACATAAAATAGCCAGCTCCATGCATTCCTTGTTCGACTACACTTCTTGTTTGGCGTACCTTTTAACGCAGTGCCGTTAAATATTAGCCAAACTATAAGTTAATTTTCCAGACTAGTTTTTAAGCGAAGAGTGGCTACCGAGCAGGCAGCATTTGTAAATGCTTCCCAAAGATATTTATAGCTACCTCGACCAGAACTGTAGGAATGGTACTCGAAGCCTAGTACTTTTCCACAATATTGTTTAAGGTGTGTGAAGTCTCCCAACCGGCACTGGGCCACCGTGGCAGACGAAGGCCTAATCCTTTTTATTCAAAGAGGAAATCCGCGTCCAACAGTGGAGCAACAAATTGATGATGATTTGAGACTTTATTTCCGTAGTTCATATTTAAAGCGCTCGTTACACTGCAAGTCATATGTCCGTAATTGTTGATCTAAATCAATAGTAATGCAATAATTGCTTGCAAAATGTGACACTATTTATTCTTATTTAATTTTAATTTTTTATACTAACTTTTTGTGGTGAAATTGTTCTTTTCTTACGCCTTTTCCTCAGTGGTTGTTATTTTTTCCTCTATAACTATTAAATAAAATTGATCCTTTAATAATTATGTTTACGCGATTTTAGTATAATTCGCGCTACCGAATAAAAGGATAGGTGCAATACAGGTAATACGGAATAATATGTGGATTAAAAAGTCTCCTACTTGGATTATTCAAATATGTTCAATTAAGCGTTACTAGTGAAACGTGCGAAAATTAAATTGGACTGATTAAACAAACATGGCCGTGAATCACCACTGACTTGGATAGTCAGAGATATAGAGTATGTGATAGTTAAAATACCAGAACAAAAGAACATTAATTAACATTGAAGAATATTAGGTGAAAACAAAAAAATAATAGAATAATTATAACAATATAATAATTATTAAAAAAGCTAAATGATTAAACGAAAAGTAGCAGAATTATCTGAACGAGCAACAAACTTCGATGAAATAGGAAGTGATCCCTTTGCTGGTTTTCTGACAGCTTCAATAAGCCTCCTTAAGCCCGTCATTTAATATAATCTGCCAACATCAATATGACGCCTGTAAACTCTACATGTGTAAAAACTGTAACAATTACGTGACGAAGGTCACGAGACTCTACAAAGTTTGTTTTCGCGAGCGCCCAAATGATCGGTTGGTCATTGCACTCGGTACAATTACGCTTGGAACCTCGTTCTCGGTCATCGCGGAACGTGCACCGGGTTTGTGGGTCACGCCAACCGGATCTGCAGCTACTGATACTACCTACTTCGCTGAATAACTGATCCGGAGCTAGAATGCCTGGAAGTGGTCGAATGTCAGTGCCAAGTACGTCGCCGGGTCGGGTCAAGTGCACTGACTTCGACTGTCACTCGCGAGACGGACACGTTTTAATGTAGGCTCATGCCATAAGGTTTCATAAAAGTAGGTTGTTATTAAAATGCCCGGTAATTATTTCAAGTCAACCGCATGCTCAGGTACCGTGAGCCGGATCGACGGGATAAGTTGCTTGATAAAATAACGTTTTAAAAATGTCATACTTATATTGTATCAAAAGTATATCGTTATTCTTCATTAATTATGTTGTCAATTATAAAAAGGTTTCGAGACATTTAAATTGTTCTATAGCAATTATTATTGTCATTTAGTGCAGATTAAAAGTCTGGTTTCCGGAAATGGTATTTTATCACTCGTTTGTGTATACCTATAAATTAGTTTCGATTGGTTCCATCGGTTGCGATTGGGTTTTTTTCTCTTACTAAACCCTAATGTTAGTGTTCAGGGATGAAAACACATTTTCTTTATAAATTTCTTTCATATATTTGCATCCGATTTTTATTAGATACATTGTGCTGTTATAGTCGGGTTGCCTGCTTTCTTTTTAACACGTTCCTTTAATGTGTAGAGCAAAGTGATCAATAAATAAATGAAACTGAGTTGTTAAACATGATCAACGCGTTGTCATTACCCTTGTAAGGAAGTCGAAGCGTATTAAAAAGGAACAATTAAGCAGCAATAATATTCATATTCCCTCTAGATATTATCACGTATTAAGTGCCTACACTTAAAATACTTACAAAAAAAAAAAAATTGCATCTGTGTTTTTGAAATATATTCAATTTTTGTCATTATTTTTCTCTTGAGACATTTGGAAAATAAATACCTCGAGTTAATTACACGTATTTAAATATTTAAAGCCGATTACTGGGTCGTTCACTTTAATCAGTGATTCTTTATTTATGAAGTGCGCATGAAAATAAACATTGTCGTATAAAGACAATGTTTTGAAACTCATTGTAATTTATAAACAGAATTCCAAATTGAAATTCGAAGGCTTCAGTAACGTTTTCGTGATTGCAAAAAGTTTTGAAAAAGAAATGCCTTTACATTCGTCTAATTTATTAAAATAATATGTTTAGATGAATATCATAAAACTAAGTATTGTGTCAGATGATATAGAGTTCATCAATCTATATTATTATTATTGTTAATATCAAGGCTTGATAGGTAATTCAAATCGATTCGCGTAGTAACAGGTCGAGTAACGAGTAGAAAATTCCAAATGGCTGCCACATCGAGATTATCTAATTCCATAAGACCAAAATCTCAAGATGCTGAGTGCGTCGACCCCGCGCCGGGGCCGGGCCTGCTGTGGTGATATGATTCGATAGATAACTGTAAAGATATTTTTTATCATCAACACATCGAGACTACGAGTTTTATTCGCTATCACACTATTTTCGCTGGCCGCAAGTGTACTATTTGTTTTGGAGGAATT
>DWMF01001993.1:0-10631 GCA_018244815.1 Parelbella polyzona | reverse complement strand
TTTGTGTCTCTTACCTGTCGTTTTTTCCGTTGCATCAGGTTTGAAATCACAACGATTCTAAAGAAGTTTCACTTCAATAACTGCATCAAATAATCATTTCAGAGAAGTGATATATTTTCGCAGTAATGTTACATGGACGAAAGAATGAAATAAGAAACGTAGCAACAGCGGATACACGTTAGCATTTCCTGCACGGGCATGAAAAGGCACAATACAATAGATAAATGGCAACACTCACACGTTTCCTCGCGGCGCCCGCCTTGAACGACATCCGCGCAATACTTTGGTCAATACAAACCTTTTGTGCTATAAGTATATACATACGTGTGAATCTTTGTGTACATATATATTTTGTCGTACATGTAAGGCTACAGTATTTTCTTTAAAATGGTATATCAGTTTTCTGATCGTTTGCATTCAAAGGTGGCTCGCGAAATCGCCACTGTTGCACTAGTACCGGCCTTTTCTAAGTAGTGTTAGTTTTTACATGTTTGAGTTTGGCTGGCGATTATGATAGGCCGACGTACTACGGTGTAGATATTCCAACTTAGTCCTTTGAAACATTAGCGCTAAATGTAATCTGTGTCAGGTTTCTACACTCTCGAGATTTGATGTACTTAGATTTACCTACTCGTGGAAGATAAATGTTTGTTTACTTATTCTATTGTTGATAGGTTGGCAACCGAGTGCTTGTGGATTTTTAATAGATTGTCTTGTCACATTCTTTTGCTTTGTCAACGTGTTCAAAGCATCTAACTGGAATTGAATTAAAACCTTCAGTCTCTAATCGAATAAAACAATATTTTGTTAGAAACATTTTTTTTTTTATTTCTATTTATAATTTGCAGTCATCAGTTGCCAACTCAATATACATACATATATGTATGTATACTGTTGGTGCTAGTAGTACTAAGAGTTTCTTTTTTAACAGTGATATTCCATTATGTACGCATATTTATTAATACAACAGCTACTTTTACATGATGTTGTTGAACAAACTCTATAATATTGCCCTTTGTTTAAGAAAGGTGATTTCTATTTCTTGTACTAACCACCTCGGCCCTTACTGTCTTGACACTGTCACCGTACTCTGAAGCCGTGGACTTGAGCACGTTTCCGATAACCATGATCGTTGCACCCACAAAAGATATAATACCCCATTAAAACACTTTGGACTCGATTGCCACTCGAATCGCTTGCATCATGACGTTTATTTTCGTCAATGAGGGAACAAGGAGGCTGACATTGTGTTATTTTTCTCTTTACGAAATGCTTTGTAAAGACAATTTTGAGACGACTCGGCAGACAATTTCATTACTTTAATATTCTGTCTTCCACAATTTCGTACATTTTTATAATTTCTTTTTTTGTCTCCTTTTCGCATTCGTTCATTTATATAAATTTTTATATTTCAATAAAAGAAATCATGATATTAAATTTAGTAATTATATGAAATGATCTAATATGAAACAGTCAAATCATTTACATTTTCTTTGAACGAAGCGAAACCATTATATAATTATGAAACCAAGCACAAAAACGTCGCCAAGTATTACACCTTTCGGAAGGTGTAACATTCGAATTACGCGGTGAAGTTAATATTTCGTTGGTGTTAAAAGTTAAAGCTCTAATTCAAAAGTTCGTTACACTAATTAGACGGCTGCCTTTTGTCCCGCCGACGGTGGACGATCAACTTTTTTACAACAATTCGCGTTTGTCCTTTATATTAGTTCGCTAAGTTGACACAATGAATTATTACGGTCACTTAATTAATCATTGCCTTAGAAATTTTTCTTTGTCCAACTGTAAGCGCTTCGCTTACTAATTTATTTCTCTCGGGACTTTCGTGATCTTTAAATATTTTGATGTCTCGTTTTGTTTTGTTTCTTGTTTTTCCTTTTGCGCACTTGTTGAAGGGCAAATCCGTTGTGTCGAAGAAATGAGATAATAATAAACTCCTCGTTTACTTCTTTAACTAATTGATTCGTCTCTTTGTTGTTTTTTTGTACTGTTCACCTTTTTCGGAAAAATTATAGCTAGGCTCCCTGGCACCAACTTCGACGTTACAAAAATTATCTGTGTTTACAGTTTAATGGCACTTGCTAAGACAATGAATAAAAACATTACAATGAAATCAACAACCCCTAGAGTTCTCCGTAATCCTTTTTGAGATGTGTAAAGTCTACTATGCCGCAGTTGCATCATCGTGTCATTCAATAACACTTTCTGTGAAGAAACCATTTTATATAATGGAACGATAAAAGATTTTGGTAACAGCTACCTATGCTTTCAAATTGAATCGCACATCGTCGCTTTATCCCCATTGCAAACGGAATGCAATATACTTGGCCAGTGCATGCTGAGAGTTTATCACGAATCAATATGTCTGCCGCGTTGTGGGCCGAAGGTTAAACCGACCGATCATTTCTTCACTCAACATTTTTAAGGACAATTTATTCACTGGCTCTATTGATTCCTTATCGGTTATAGTATGTTATAGTTTCTTAATTATCTGTTTTTTTATAATACATGGTATATGACGAAAAAACGACGGGTTTTGTTAATGCACACAAAAATTGATTAAAACATTAGTCATTGATATTGTTCAGTAATATGATTTATTTACATTAAAACTGTATTAATAACAAAACACATATTCTGTTATATAATTACTTCATCCAATTGTTTTCATCAAATCCACCTAATTGTATTCCTCAATCTTGTACATTTGTCGGTGTTCAGGCAAAGCACATCTATGCGATGAATTCAGATTCGTTATCTTATCGGATATCTGCTTGTGGAAATATGTATAATACATAAAACGTTCTGTTTATATTTCGTTACGCTAATAAGAGCTCTAGAGAACCATTTGCGAGATTCTAATGTTCCGACATTCCCCTATCGCCACCCATCAGACGCCGTATGTCGATGCTCCTACATACATATCTGTACAATTACGCACGTTTCCAAATAAACCCTGACGCTCGCACAAAATCGACATGTTTTTGTCTCGCGGGGATTCTGCAAATTTCTGTTCAACGCAATTCGAGTATATTTACGACTGTGTTAAACATTTTGTTTTATATAAATTACAATATTAAGAACACAGTTACTGTAAAAATTTTAAGAAAATTTAATTTGTCTCTTCTTCGACTTTTCTATGATCAAAACTTTCTAATAATACTTCTTCTAATCCTCCTACTGCTACTCGTACTACTACTGCTATTTCTACGACTAGTGCTATTCTACTACTCCTACTAGCTACTCTTATTACTACTACTGCTCCTACTTCTAATGTGGCTCCTATGACGAGTATTAGTGCCAAATGTGGGTAGAAAACACTTTTACAACTGCTTGATAATAGAATTTCAGAATTCGTTTTTGCTGAACTATGTGACACTCCAAAGAATAAGTTTATAAAATTTAAAGCCAACACTTGATTTTTTTTCTTTTACTTAGTAAAGCTAGTTCAGATGGGAGTGATTAAGTTTTTATTTTACTTTATCTAGAATCCCACAAGTCATATTATTTTCTTTGAAGTTTTGTACTTAGATCTTAAAAGCTTTCATAACTCCCGTGCTACTGGAATTTATAGCGACTTGTATAATTCTTGGTTTAAAGTTTGAATTTTCTTTTATATTACACACACAGAAGTAACAAACTGGCGCTAATTAAATGACACTCACGAGAGAATTGGTATGCAACATTTTAGTATACACTTTGTTTACTCTCCTCGCGCTTCACATCGAAACTTGTTTTTGAAGTTAGGTAACGATGAGCAAAACTCATACAAGTCTGAGTAAAAAGTATATTAATCTAAGATGCAATGCGTAGCTCTCTTTCTATCTCGCTATCTCTCCCGTATGCATCATTTAGTTACACTCGAAAACGAAAAGATCATTACACCATTAATCTTACCTTTGGAACCAATTTCATTATACCGATTTTTATTTCCACTAATATTCTGATAAAAACGAATAAGAATTTTTATAATCTTTACGAATGTTAGGTGCATTTTTACACTTTCTATCGGCACTGAATTGTCATTGTTATTTACATATGTACGTACATATATGTAGAAAATTGAAGAGAATATCGAAAATAGAGCCACCTACACACAATTCTCGATTGGTATGAGTGCTGTGTATCGTTTCAGTGCAGATGCAGATGCAATCTTAAAAGTGTTCACTTTCAAGTGCTTTGTTATACTACATATAAGGTTAGCGTCGGCTTCTGAACTTTACTTGTTACACTTGTTGTGGAGCTTACTCCTCGTGGTCTAATATTAGTAATTGATTGCGTAAGGCGTTGTATTGAGGAATTTCATTGTTTATAATTTATTTATTTACAAATACTTTCACACGTTGTGCACCTTCATAGTGCATAATGCATGACAGTATACTCCATGTTAGTAGATGATAATCCACTAACTTAGAGATTTAATTACATATTCTCATAGAGTTTAACCTGTTAGGGCATTGAACTACTTGAACAGACTCCGACCTTTCCTTTCACCGCATCTTTATTTAGTTCTTCATTCGTTTATCTTTCGGTTGTTCGTTTCCTTGGGATAATTATATGTATGTCCGTGGTACACGGTCGCGTTTTCCTCGTGAGTTTAATGTTTGTTTTTACCGGCATATTCTCATTCCGCACAGCCGCTCTCTTGATGGAAGTTTTTGAACATTTATTTTTATTCATTTATCTTATTTTATATAGGTAGGTACTGTAAGAAACGATTATAACTATTATTATTTAACCAATAAATGCGTTAGATGATGCTTTATACGGTACTGCACTTACATATAAGTACATATATATATTCATTTTACCTACATACGTATTCTAATATAATTACATGTCATCACAGCACGCCTGTATTTCCTCTAAGTGATAGGTTGTGGAATTGTGGAATGTAGAACTCCCAAATTTTACCTTTTATGTTATACGTTCCATGAAATACGTGGATTGAAAACAGGTTTCGAAACAATTGAATCAAAATCTTTTTCGTACTGGTTTACCAAACTACTTACAAAAATGGATGAAACGGGTGAGGCCTATTGCCATACACCGGGCGCAAATCCAGATTCTGAGGTACTACTAAGAATTTAAAGTAAGAATAACCCAATAATACTTTGAAAATTGTATTAAATATTCTTAGAGTAAAATTATTTTCGTCTTATTTTTTGTTCGATGCAATAATATAGATAGATACATTATGATACATACTCCGCCCTAGGGAATTGGACTGATAAATGTTTCGACACTTTGAATGTTTCATTAAAAATCTCTAAAAGTGCTGTATTTAATTCAAAACTCTTAAAGTAAAACTGGTGGTGATTCTCGTTGTCCGCTATTAAGTCTCGCGTCGCTTGCGATTCGACAAAGGAACGGCGAACGTCCAAAATACACCAATTTACCCGCAAAACTTTAATTAAGCCGTCGCTTAGACCGGACTTAGTATATACTCGTATATGTTGTATTTCTTTCATAAACACACTCGTTGCCAACTACAACAAAGCAGAGAACCGATAGGTAATAATGATGTTATTTTTGGAAAAATTCACCCACACAATTAGTTATTTGAACTCACTTTTAGAGAAAAATCTTGTACTGAAATTTCCTATCGACACGTTTTCCGCTACAATCGCACGTTAATTTATTTTCAAAACCATTTGCCAAGGGTTGAACCCTAAACCTAAAAGAAATAGTATTAAACGTCATTATGTTTGACTATTACCTATATCGTTCCACTGTTGGCCATGGGTCCTCTTGCCGAATTAAAGGGGCCTTAAGATAATATGCGCCTATTGAAATCCCCAAAGAAAATCAAATAGTACTTCATTTTATAGTTCTATAGATACAGTAAAAGTGCAAAAAATAAAAAAATACTTACGTAAGAGCATTAAGTTCATACTTCTACGTAATAAGGTCATCAACAACCCATTCCCCAGAAACAATATCGAGTGCAGTCGCTGTCTAATCGCGTAATGTACTAATATATCATGAGCTCTCCTCCGTAATTAGCAATATTGTGGTCGATGGACGGCTTGCCGTTCCGTTGATAATTGTAACAATATTTTTTTGACCACATATTGTGTCGGTCTGGAGAATGTTGCCGCCTAATGGATATATACCGTTTGTTTCGTGTATATTATGTTGTATTATTAAGCCAGATGAAATTGTGATACTTATTTTTTTAGTTAATACAAAATATTTGTTAAATGCTTTTCCAGAATTACGTAACATCATGCCTGACATCCCCAAAGGGATGGGCAGAAGACAGTAGTACACTCCCACGTTTCATCCGTTACGTTTACGTCCCATCGAATAATAGGTGGTGAACCTATTGTTATACACGGGCACAGGTCCAGACTCAGAGTTACTCCTGGAAATTTTAAATTAGAAAATTCTGTTAGTACCCAATCCGGGGTTTGAACCCAGGACCTCTCGATCGGCAGTCTCGATTGCAACCACTCGACCAACTAGATAGTCTTTTCCAGAATGGAAGCTGCGATTTGTGTATTCATATATGTATTGGGTAATTTTTTGATGAATAAATATAAATCATATGTGCGTACGTATATATTTCTTCAGTTATATAGAGCTAAAGTTAAGGAACGGCAGTCACATAATGTTGTTGAATGACTGACACTGGTATAACATTTTTACAGGCTCTTCCGTGCTTCAGAACACGTGTAAACATATCGAGCCTGGTAGTTGTCGTTAAATAACCATAATAATCGTCGTTAAACCGCCTTGAAAGCCTTGAGTTCCATAAAAAATATCCGATCTATTTATTGAGGAAGCTATATCGTATCTCTACCAATCGATTATGAAACATTGATAGAGTATGCTATACGTCTTGGCAGACCCAACGTAACCCTTCAGCTAGGTGGAGTGACAATACCAATAAGCGAAGTGAGTGATAATGATTGGATTGGCAACGAAAAATTGAAGACCGAGCTCAGTGGTATGCTATTAGAGAATCCTTATTCAGGAATGGCACGCTTATGCTGATGATGATGATGATGCGCCATATGTTTTTCCGATGGGAGGAAAATCCATGTCCAGTGTTAGGAACATAAAAATATTATGTAGTATACGAGTAATGTTACAAATTGTGGGGAAGGTGTCCTTTTTATTATGAATGTTAATAGTAATAATAAAATGTATTTTATTGCCTATAAAATAGTACAAAGTAATAATAATAACTTTAAAAAGATAGGTGATAATTATGGGTAAGAAGATATTGTTCAGCTTCACATGGCATAGGACCGGAATAGTATGCCCAGCTGTTTTTCAGCCACACCTTTCTCCCTGTGATATTAGACAGGATATATGGGCATCCAGTATGTATGTACATATGTTCTTGTAGAGAGTTCGACATTTCTAAGTAGAATATTCACAGCTGTCAGGCGTAAGTGCGGTGTGATACATCAAAACTTTCGTTCCCATACCTAATCATTAGTTCAATGAACATAATGTGCACGCTGTTTCATACACCACTATACGTTGCCAAAATTGCCACGTTAGATATTGTTTTTTCTGCTGGTCTATTATTTGTTTCTAAAAAGTAATATCGTCATCAAAATCAAGCTCAAATAGATTTAAAGTGAATACCTTTAATTATAAAATTTGCCACAGAAGTCCTAATAAAATTGTTATTTACCATCAAATGTTGTCTTTAAAACGGAGTTTGAGAAAGTGGTAAGAGGATTTTAAACTTACACTGCTATAAATAAAGTCGTTTACCTGTCTGTAATCTGAAGTCTTGAGGCCCGCGAGAGTATTCCTAAGTTGAGCTTTAAGTAACTTCCGGTCCACTCTCCGTTGCGTTTTCAATTTATATTTTAATTTAAGTCGACGCTCGAGGTCTGATTATTTTGCTTTATTTTTTAAATGTTACTTACACCGGATATACTCGTATATAAGTAATATTAAAAAGTGAGTTTTTTAATCTAATTTCCACGTGTTTTTATTCCGTTTAGTACCTTTATTAAGTACGTATTGGCTCGTGTTCCTGAAAGCATTAATATATTTTATATCACGTACGAGGTACAATGACACCGATGTACACTGACCGATATACCGATGTCACACACATCACCAAATGAGGAGACAAACAACGCATCGGTTGGCGAAAAGTCTAAGATGGTGCCCGTGGTATTAATCATAATTTCAGTGAGAAAACTTGAGTAAGGTTTAAAGCCTTTCATGATTTTTTTTATTTGCTATATGCGTTTAAATTGATTTGTCTCTTTACCCTTAATTGTTGTCAACAAAAGATGTACGTAATAATAATAATTAGTTTTTTTACCGGACAACCCACTTGAGGATAAAAATATAGTTTAAACTTCTAACACATACTTTCATAATGACATCAGGTAATGTGAATATTCACCGAGGCTATAGAATAAAACAAACGTTTTTAGTGTACCAAAAAACGACCAACGAAATAATACCTTTTTATAAAAAAAAATGTTGACATGCTTTTACTGCCATAGTAATTGGCGAACTCATGAAAGCATAAAAACAATGAATTGCCTTCTTTAACGATACTCGTAAAAATCGTACGTCGAACATATAGGTAAGATATACGAGTACGTCTCCTTCGAATGATGACATTTACAACCGTATATACACAAAAAATATTACACTATCAATGCCTTATAGCTCTGGATGTTTCATAAAAGCAAATTTATAAAGAGAGAGACAGGTATTTAATATTACCTATGCAAAAAATGTGTGGCCCTTCAACGAGTTGATATCGGTTTGAGTTATTTGGCTACGTAAATGGTTTTTGGGTGAAAACGTCCAAATCCTAAATCGTATTCTATTGTGAAGATTTTTTGGAAAATGTTAATCCATGTGAGTATTTAAGCAGGCGTTTTATTCGCTACACTTACAAATGAGATTTTAAATTGATTCCTGTGGTCCGCGTCTCATTAACCTGAGGTTTACAGTAAGCCGCCCCACCGAATGGTCCGATTGTAATATACCATGAACAATTGTTTTAGGGACGTACAAATTTTTTTTGTGCCATGTATCTCACTTATTACCATCGTATCATTTTAATTCGAAATTAAAATCCGTGTAAAGAATTTTAATTAATTTTTACTTTAATGGATTATTCGTTTTATTACTAAATTAGGAAATATGGATATTTTCGCACAAGATTGTACAGAACTTTTATTTGCATATTTAAATAATTGCATGTCTTACATTTTGCTTATGTCCACTGCTGGACATAGGGGAATGGACCTGCCCTAATCGCCGCTTAAATACTTGAGGATAAAATTTGTTGTCAGTTAAATACTTCATTTGAAAATATTAATTTTAATAATTTTAGTTATAAAATTCATTATTAGTAATATAAATAAGACTGCGCTGTAATAACAAATTGTGTTTTCAAAACACATAATATTTTCAAAATTCTAGAAATATTTCCTTCGAAAAGGAAAATATTTAATTATATCGAATATCGAGATCGTATATTAAAATATATGAAGTACGAGAAATGTGATATTTATACAATATTATTGTAACACGAGTATTACGGTAGGTATTACTTGCTGACATATTTCCAGCTTATCAAACCGAACAGCTTCTGTCATGAGGGGCCTCTAATCCTATGTCAAAAGGAAGTAAGCCGGTCAATGTCAACTGTATTTTAACTCACGGATTACCTGCATTATTTTCTCAGGTGGCTGGCGAAGGTCTGACCTTTATCAACTGTGTAATAATATGACGTGACATTAATGTTTGTTTATATAGAGGTTCACTATTTCGCCTCGGATTCTGTTCATTCGACACAATTTTTGAGTATAATGTTATTCCAATAAAAATAATCTCTTGAGACATGTCCATACACGGCCAGCTGAACTGAGATTAGGCAGAGCGTGCACTATCTATACCTACATAATATGTATAAATCACACTGCTGAGAAATTTCTTATATACACTTAAATATATTTACTTAGATGTGTTCACAGATATAATGTAAAATGGTATTTGCCTGGAAAGCCACATGATTCTTACTACAGTTATTCTGTATTTTTGTTTAATGTAGCCTGGTGGATTGAATTCTCAATGTCCCACTACAGGGAATCGCGACTCAAATCTTGGCACGCAAGCGTGACTTACAAAGTTTTTCCGTTTTTAAATGTCACTTGCTAAAGTGGTGAAATAAAACAACGTAAAGGACCTCTATAATATTCTCTACGCCGTGTGAAAATTACCAATCCTCGTTGCAGACAATGGCCTTAAGTCTACTCTTTCCGAGAGGAAACCCATTTCCAACAATGTTAGAATAAGAGACTATAATAATAAAATTATATCGTTTACATTTTTTGTAGTACGTTTTGACTGTGACTGCTAAGTTTCATATTCGTAGTTTAGGTGTGCTATGTTGATTTGGATCTGGTTTAAATATTCGACAAGTTTTATATGATTCTAAACAAAATATTGATAATTATATTGATGAGTATGATGACGGTAATGATAAAATAATTTTGTTATTTCAATTCGAGATCTCTCTTTTTATCAACAAATCAAAGACCTATGTATATAGTTACAAAATATTGTTTTATCCATTTTCTACGATATTCGTCCACGAATAATCATTCGTT
>DWMF01001992.1:0-10631 GCA_018244815.1 Parelbella polyzona | reverse complement strand
TGACATCCGATCGAAAAGGCTACAATCCAAACCACTACACCAGAAGGCCTTTGTGCTAAAAATGATTAAAGAATTGTTTTTTTTTCATTTCCTCATCAACCCAACACTAAAGTATGTAATGGAATTCATCCAGTGCGAAACTTAGGATGCAACACATTTCGTTTTAATAATACATCATTATCATCATCATCAGCCTACTCCCGTCCACCGCTGGACATAGGCCTGTCCAATGGCACGCCACTGAGCTCGATCTTCAGTAATAATATCTACATAGAATAAAATTATTTAAATGTAAAAACAAGTTTAGTATAATAAGGTTGACTCTGTTGACGTGTGTCTGGACAGTTTCGCAATCACAATTTCGAAAGTGTAACATCAAGGTTGGTCCCAGTACACATCTGATGTCTAGCGCAGTGCTTTTAGCCGGTGAATGTCATTATAACTCCTTGGACTAGAAGGTACTATGATCTTAGCTTTATCAATGTTTTTAAAGAATGTTATAATCTTATTAACGTTAATATCATTATTATATTATACCGCTAGAGCGATAGGGTAGCGAGTATTAGTACTCACTAGTTTAATTCGAGAAGAAGAACCGTTCCAAGCATTGCGACATCAAAAGTACTGTATCTAAACCCCCTTTTGTTATGTGTATTTGCATCAATGTTAATATCTCTCTATACCTTTATATTTCTTGAACTCGGCAGTTAATGCATTTCGAATATACATAATGTATAGACCATTGCGAGGTTTGTTAGATTATCTAAATTGTCTTAATTGTTTAATAGGTCATTTTGTAATAGATACGTCAATTAATACTCGTTGTACTAATTTCTTAACGATCTATTAAGTCGTTAACAGTTCGTGAGAATTCAGACATTCATGCGAAAATTGATCAGTATGAAATTGTCGCTGAAGACAACATGGCCGTGATTGTGATGGATTATATTAAGAACAAGCTTCTGTATACCTCATGCCGAAATTTAATATGGCTTATAAATATACTACCCACATTAGGAGGATTTTCATATCACAATGAGAAGATTGTTGGTTGGTAGAGAATATGACAACTTTCAGGCAAATTTATCAGTTATAAATATTGTATAGTCATGGATGAAGCATCGAGCTCCTATTCTCCTTATCATTGCAAATCTGACGTGCCTTTTCTGCATTTAAAATATGTCTTTCATTTTTAGTTGCTTTCTGGATAATTCACTTGACACTTTTATTCTACGTGTACATTTTCGACACCGTCGTTTACCAGATGTACTACGCCAGCACACTGATTGATACCGTTAACAGTTTCTTTAACGTGTCAATCTTCATTCTCATCATCAACAGCAGCGCATGGATATTGATGAACAGGTAAATTGCTAAAATACTACAAGGAGTATAAGCTTAATAAACCTTCTTAAAAGTTACAAATTTTTTGCCGACGAACACGCGGGTTCTATTTTCCAATTTATTAAATTAATTGCCTCGTTGATAGAGTGGTTGAAAGCGCGACTGCTAAATGGGAGGCCCTGGGTTCAAAACCCGGGTCGGGTACTACTGACTTTTCTACCTTAGTTTTTATAGTAGAAATTTCTAGTAGTGGCTCGGAGACTGGATCTGTTTTCGGTGTATGGCACTATACTCACTACCTATTCCATTGTGGTACTTAAACGTAACTGCTGAAATGTGGGAATACACTAGACCACTCTGCCTCTCTCTTCTGGGATTACAGGCGTACTGTTATGTACTAATTTTATTGTAGCACTGCAAGGTCATAAAAATAGATCTAACCGCTAATACCCTGCAAGTATATGAAGATTTTCTCGTTCTGCTGGTGAACACGGGTCTCCGTTTGAGAATTATTTAAGCTTGGTAGGTTTTATGAACCTTACAGAGTCATATGAAGAACTTACGGATGTACAGATTTCTTCACAGTGCTTTCTTCACTGTTAGTGCCAAGGGACGTCTCATCTTTAAAATGTACCTATATGACTTTCTTAAAGTTAGAGATGTGTTATACAATTTGAACTCTGGACAACACATATGGTTAGCTGAAATCCGCAAAATTACTGCTACTGGTGAATTAAATGCATTAATAATAAAAAATCTATATACATATGCAAGTTGACAGCCTTTACTATAACTTTATAAATTTGATAATATAATTCACTCGACCATTTCGTATTTCAGTGTAAGAATTTAACACAACACAACAAAAACCAACAGTAACAACTGGAGAATATACAGAAGAAAGCCACAATTTAATGTACCTACCTTTTTTAGATCCGACCTGAAAGTAATACTTAAACTGATAAAGAAAAATGATGATCTGGTGAAAGAAACGAGCACGTTTCTCAAGAAGCAGCGCGTATATCTGCAACAGATCAAGTTTTTCTTGATATTGTACTACTTATTCCATTTTATAAACGACGTGTGCATTTACATACCCACGCGGGCAATTGGTTTGAAGGATTCCAACACTGGAACATGTTTTGGTAACCAACTCGAATATTATCCGCGCTTTATTATTTGTTTGGAATTTAGTATAGTTATAAATATGATAAAGTACCATAGAGTAGCGCAAAATTTCACAGAACGTTTTAATGTGTTATCAAGCATTTTGAAAAGTTAAAATTTTTTTCAATTTAACCATCTGGTAGAATTTAAAAAAAAAACGATGTCTTCATTTCCAAAATTTTGCAGGATTAGGACCATTGAACGTAACACCTAATCGAGCGGCCTGTATGGTGACGCTGATTTTTCAAGAGATAACATCCATTATAGCAGTTGTCGGATATGACGTCACTCTCATATTCCTGTTGGCTCATACAACCGCAATGTATAACATTCTCTATGAAGATGTGATGAGTTTAAGCGATATCAAAAAGCGTGATATTTCTTTAAACGAAGTATCTGCGCGTTTGAAGAATTACATCGTGCGTCATTCATTGCTCTTACAAACTGTTTATAAATTACAAACGGTTTACAGTTCTGCATTGGGAATCGGCTTCGGTGTCAATGCTATGTCCATAACGCTGTTCCTATTTCTGCCTTTGGAATTATGGATAGATTTTGCACCGATCGGGTGCTACAGCTTATGTGTGTTTTTCTTACACTGTTTGCAAGGACAAAGATTGACGAGTGCCACCGAGAGACTAGAAATGGCTATGTACTGCTGTGGATGGGAACATTTTAATTGCAAAGAGCAAAAGTTGGTGTTGATTATGCTGAAACAAAGTCAGAAGCCGGTCATATTGTTAGCTGCTAACATCGTGCCTGTCCGCATTTACAGTTTTGCTTACACTATGCAATCCATATACAGATTTTTTGCAGTCTTTAAATTGTAATTAAAAGTTGTAGCACAATACAGGTTCTTCAATTTCCTTGTTGTTTCTCTTGTAACAATTTTAAGTTGATTCAGAAATTAATTTCATAACGTAGTCACTTCAAAGATGAATTCAAATGTCAGAGTGTTAAACATAAAAGATATGTGCATATTTCACATACATACGCTATAACGTTCTTCAGTTCTACTTGTTTCTTACTTTGTATTAATCTTTTTAATCATAAATATTTCTTCTTTATCTGTATAATTATCACTCGGCTTAAAAACAGGGTGTAGAGTTCCTGGCTGCCTTTTAATAATAGTGTATTATGGTATAATTAGATAGAAGGTGGTAGCACTTTTTTTAATCATATGTCTTCTTAGATTATTTTTCCTTTGTACTCTTATGAATAAAATACCGTAAACTTTGTTGTTTGTTCATAACTTTTAAGGCACTGGGACTTAAAACATAATTGACACGTTTCAGCACATATAGGAATTATAGCAAATAATTATGGATATGAAAATATTATAAATGATTTCCTATACAGAATTTTTTGTAACTTAATCAAGATAGCAAGATCTTTCTTCCTGTTTGTAGGATATACATTTAAAGGTTTTCTATGTCCATCTATGTGTATGTACATTTCTTTAGATTTGTCATTCATGTATATTTTAAGTGACAGTAAAAGAAATATAATCTATTTTACAAGTAGACTCATAAGATTTCATAGTGTCAAAAATTATAATTGCTGTATAAATTAGACTGTTGCGGTCATTTTAGAATTTGCTTCGTAACGTAAATTGTGATTGTGAATCCGAGACGTTCCGTTTGGAAAAATCTGCTTCAAAATTTTATTCTAAAGTGTTCTGAAAGATGTTTGATTTCATAAAAAATTCACTGCTGAATGCAAAATCTCGTCTGCAAGATAACAGCTTGGATAGTCTTGTCTGGTTGGTAAACATAGTGCCAAGTCACGCTGGATTTTCTATCCTTCAAGACAAAATTCGCGGTACGACGGAATTTATCTTGCTAAAGGTTTAGCTTCTCGAGAGGGAAGAGAATAAATCAAGCTTCTTAATTTTCGAGTTAACATTATAAAAATATCCTCATGAATATGTATTAGGTTTCAAGTATTGTAGCACAATATGTTAGAATAATCCAATTATTTTAATTTTAACAACATAAATGCATTGTTATTATACATTATACAGGCATGTAGATATTACAAGTAAATATATGTATGTAGCGTTGGCCATTAATAATGTACCTACGTTAAAAGTAATTTATACGTCATTTGCCATTACTGGGGCAAAATATGTATAACAAAAATTATCGAGATCGAAATAGGACCTTGAGGGATGCCACGCCAAAATAATTAAAATCATAATTTTATATCTACACATAAATCACTTCTTACATGCATTTATCTTTGTATCTGGATTAAATTTGTACGTACAGATAAAACGTAATATTTAAAATATCAAAAACGTTTCAAGAAATATTAACTTGGCTTACAATTTAACACCAATAACACGTATGTATATTTATGTCTTATAGCACCATTTTGGATACTTCATATATCACTATTGCTTTACGTATATGGTGTTGGCAGTGCCGTGTTTCAAATCAAGTATGCTCAGGGTGCTGGAGACTTCATCAAGAGTTATGTCAACATCTCTATACTTGCGTTAACCGCAAATAATAGCTATTGGTTTCTGAAGAAGAGGTAAGGCTTTACTCAGACGCATTTGATAAGACAACTGTTATGGTTACTCACTGTTTTTATATAGGTACACTACAAGCTGTTGCTCCGTTCGCGGCTATTTCAGTTTCGGGTTTCCCTAGACTAAATATAACTAATATACCTTTAGGTGCTCCTTATAATATCAGCAATCTGTCAATGAAAGTTCCCTCAAACCCGATCCAGCCGTTTCGGTGATTATTCGGAACAAACCGACAGACATTCGATAATTTTAAAAATGAGTTTTTGAAATCTCTACCATATGTACTTTCACAAGCATTTATTAAAAGGCTATTATTTTGATATTACAAAAAACACTTCAGTTTGATTAATCGCCTTGTTATTTTCTGTAACAGACCAATTTTAAGAACTGTACTCAATATGGTGAAACAAAGCGACGTTCTATCAAGACAGTCTGCCTATTTGAAAGAGAAACACGCGAAGTATATGGCGGTTATAAAGAAGATATTGTTAATTTTTTACGGGTTTAATTTACTGGATGGATTCTTTATATATATACCTCATCGATCCAATGTAACTAATAATAATTTCTCAATGACACCTTGCGTGGGTAAGATGTTAGATGTACTAAAACTATTTTAAACAATGCCTTAGCTTGATCGACACCGATATGTTTAACACATAACCTTTATTCTTAATGACTAAGATGATTAATAATTTTGGGTTCTCACTGCCGAAATCGTTGATATTTCAAACCTAGACATGTCATTACAACTGGTAATTTTTATTCTTTGCCGTCGCGTTTTGGTTTTGGCGGTTTTCCACACTGCTTTGAGTCGTTTTAATTTTTTAATTACTTGAAATCTGCAAGATTATAATTTGCACAAAAAATATATGTACGTAGATAAGTCCGTATTTAAAAATAATGTTAATATACTTTCAGGACTAGAACCGTTGACTGCAACACCAAACAAGCAGATCTGTGTCGCAATACTGGCTATCCAAGAGGTGACAATTATGACAGTAGTCCTGAACTACCAGGCGCTGTTATTACTCCTCATAGCTCATACCACAGCCACGTACGAGATACTATCTGAAGAATTCCAGATGTTTGATGATGAAGAGAAGCTAGACAATCTCGATGAGCTTATAAAAGAAAAGTTGCCAGGACTAATAGAACGTCACACTCGAATTTTGGAGATCATCGACATTATCAAAGCTTTGTATAGCGTGCCTCTAGGGGTCAATTTTGGTTCAAATGCAGTTTGTATTTCTTTGTTCTTTTACCTTCCGCTTCAAGAATGGGTGCAGTACAGTCCGATTTTGATTTATTGCTTTCTAGTATTTTTTCTGTATTGTTTCCTCTGTCAGAGATTGATAAATTCCGCGGAAGTGTTCGAGAGGGCGGTGTATAGCTGCGGTTGGGAAAAATTTGAGGTAAAGGCACAGAAGATGGTGTATATGGTGTTGTTGGAAGCGCAGAAACCAATAATGGTGCTGGCAGCTGACATAATACCAGTAAACATTTATACATTCGCGACCACGTTGCAGGCAATGTACAAGTTTATAACTGTTGTTAAGTATTAAAGATCAACTAGTGATAATATAGAAAGGCGTGATAATGAAATCAAGATATAAGCTAATGCCTTTAGATCCGCAACTTAGTGTAGGGTGTTGCCGTAATTGAATTCTTTTCAAATACCAGCTTTTTAATTTTACTAAGAATATCGTTCTTGACCGTATGATTCGCACTATATTTGTATTATAATTAGATTTCATTAACCGCTACATTAGTAAAACATTAGTATGTTCATAAGTATGATGAGCGTATCCGTACACTAAGATATTTTTGTGAGTACAACTGATAGATGTGCAAGGTAAGTACACACACACAAATTTAGACCCAAAATAAGTAAAACATTTAAAATATTCCATAATTATTTCCAAGCCGGTGATTTCTCTGGGGCACTGCATGCCTGACCGACATGATCGTCGATCTGCCAAACGGGTCGTAACGCTGGACGGAACGAGAATGTGTGAATGAGTTAGATGTATGGTAAAGTAAAAGGAAAGGAAAGCAAAAAGATAAATGCATTTGCACTTAATGCTTAGTAACATTTTCAGTTGGTACATTAGTCCTAGTAATAATAATGGCAACAGTGAGAAATCATGTCATGTTATATAATCAGCCAGTGTAGCAATGGTATGAAAAAGTAATAAGTTTCAAAAGTAAGTCTGTCAGATTCATCTCATCTGAACGTATTTAGTGCACTGCAATGAGGAAGTTGCTCTGCTTGCAATATCATGGTTCTATTAATGCACTTTAGACATAGGTACATAGGTATGTGGTAAATGTATTCTTGACAAAAACGCTACTAGCATTAAAGATGTTACACGCCTAAGTGTGTTTTATTTGCAATGTTAAAAATATTATGACTTGTAAAACCTATAGTAACATTTTTTAAGGTTTTGTGAAGATTTATTTATTAAGTGATATTACCTACGCAATTATAGTAAGAAGTTAATCTCTTAATTCAAGTGGATCATGATCAGTACTAATATCGACTTGACAGTTTGTCAGTTTAAAAAAGTTTATTCACTATAAACTTTTTAAAAGTCGTTAATAAAGTATAATAACTCAGTCTTGTTTTCGTTTTCACTAAAACCCAAAAATCGTCTTCACTAAATTTCATTAGATTTCCATGCAAAATTATTATCATAATTTTAGAGGTAAAAGCTACTTTCGAGGGTAATTTTTTATCAACAAATTAGTTTATTTTATGTAAGAGCATAAAATACATACATAAATATACTTATTCGCTTTGTTATTGTTTGATAGATCTGAGATACGAAGGTCAAGAACCCAAACCCGTTTTGTATGGAAGTCGACTAAAATAAAATTTTAAATATACGTCTGTGGCCGTCATTGCCATTAACATTTAGTGAAAGTTATGGCGCGGAATGTTTCGCAAGCCAAGTGGTCACTAAAATTATGACTGACTTTAGATAATCCACACTTGAAATGCTCCCATGAACTGTGTGACTTCATTTTTGCATTTAATTTTATTGAATAAACATTGATTCTGTTATGTGGGTACTAAATCTCAAAGGAATAGATGTTACCTATACGAAACGTTACGAATATTTATGTAATAGTAGCAAAAGGGTTAAAAGGGTAGTATTTCTGAGGACTTATCGTCTGATGTTTGATGTTATTTGTGTGTCTATCTACAATCGTTAAATTTACAAACCAACCACTCTCAAACATAGCAATGGAAATATTGCTATACATGACATGATGCTAATGACAGAAATAGGTGCACGATGAGGCTTTCACTGGCGAATTTCTATGTTAAACCAAGAACATTTTTAAAGTTCCTTTTGTGAAAGTATTGTTTTTTGCCAAATACTGTCTATCTGAGAATTTTTGTACATCAGTTATTACAGTTTTCTTCTTCGTTTTTTATAAATGTAGCATTTTGATTTACGCTTTTTATCACATCTGTGCAAAAAGAGTAATTTTAGGAGTCAAGAATATTATTAGTACCCTACTGGCTAACGATCGTTGTTATCAAGACATTTAGCCCCATCATTCCAAGACCATAAAATGTGTATTAGTTGTATTGTTCAGTTGTAATATTTGTAAGTTGATAAATAGGTCTATTATAAATTCATAGATGTATATAACATAATCAATTTAACGACAAAAAATATGTGTTTACCATCTCGGTATATCAGGTTTAATTCGGCCAGCACAACAATCATTGTACGAGTACATTTAATAATTTGATCCGTTTAAAGCGTATCGATTTGCTCAAATCAGTAAACGGAAAGACCGGTGTAACCAGCTGCCGGAACGTGCAAACCACCTCCGCGGATTCTCGACTAGTTTTGTTTGGAACACCATTAAGCGCGCACTGCGTCTGGCAGTGCGCTAACTTCGCCTTTTACCTTGCCGCATTCGTGAATGACTACGGCCAGTTCGAATTTCAAATTTAAATTTTTTAAAGTTTATGTTCTATTTTTGAAATGAAGTTGCTAGTTCTGTGTATTATTATTGTAGCTAATGTAAGTTATAATGGAAAAGCATCGTTGGAAAGTTTTGTGCCGGCAGCTAACGTTCTTCTAGCGGATACTACAAAAAATTCAGGTGACACAGGTGACATATACCTACATATATTTATTTATTATTAAAGTTGTGTAATTTTTAATGTCTTTAGATACTATTGTGGATATTTTAAGATATACTTTTAACAATAAGTAATACTTAAAAGCGCTGCTTCAAGTTATGCTTTCACTTTCCTTTGTGCTTGAAAATTGTACGACTTTAAATTGTAATTGAAAGTGTAAAAATCGCCTATTTATGAAAGGAAAGATTACAATAGTATTCTATTAATAATGTTTACAACTCTTGATTACAACGTTCTTATTTCGAAAGCGTTAAGAATGGAATAGGTAATAAATCAAATGTTAGCGATATTGCCTGCTAATTTTTCTACGAAATCCGCTTCCTAACCACCTTAGGTGTTTTGCAATATTGCTGCTCTATTATGAGCACATTTAGATGTTGCTCAACTTGCCACGGTTTACAGGCAAATCGTGTCACCGACCTTGTAAGTTCAACGTGAAACCTCGGCGATGTGTGTACATTTTCGAAATACAGCCAGTCCTACAAGAAGATGACAAGCCGGCTATAACCGTCAATGGGATGTCGCCTGGACCACCAATACACGTCTGTTTGAACGACGTTGTTAGTGTCAAAGTGAAGAATATGCTGCCCGAACAGGACTTGACAATCCATTGGCACGGGCTGGAGCAAAAGGGCACCCCTTACATGGACGGAGTGCCCATGGTCACTCAATGTCCTGTGTCGTATGGATCTACTTACGAATATGCATTCATTGCGTCTTCACCGGGAACTTTCTTTTATCATTCCGATTCAGGTACGTAATGAAATATATTGCTTGAGTATATAAATATTTAATTAAAGATACAATATGGTTATAGATACATACATATTTGGTATATTTTATTGGAATTAATCCATTGGAACTATGAGTGTTCTATAAAACAATGATGCTATGTATATTTCGTATCCTTTACGGGATGTGTGACCCATACGTTGACATGAAAAATACGAATACGAGTTCGTTGGCTAAACATTTTTAAAGATACGTGTGACGTCATACGATGAACAATTTTTGCGGTAACAACCTTCGAAAATTCTTTAACCTCCATAAAACTTATGGAATGGTATATACGAGTACATATTTATGTTATCTTTTATTTTAGCAAGGTATTTTAATGCATTTGTATTTGACTCACTACCCTTCGTAGATTAAACTTTTTTTTACATATTTCTCTACCTAAAGATTTTTTTTGGCTTGAATGCGTCCGAGTCACAAGTAAATTTGTGGGTAAAAGTTTAATCGCGACTAACCTATTGCGTTTGCAAACCATTTTTTCTGTTGGATCCATGTTTCTTCCAAAAGTATGTCAAACAGTGGAATAAAAAATGGACAAAATAATGGTTAGATGTAATATGCAGTATAATAATAAAATAATAATAATAATCGACCCATTTGTCATTCCACTGTTGGAATATG
>DWMF01001991.1:0-10632 GCA_018244815.1 Parelbella polyzona | reverse complement strand
TAGATCAGATGACACGACTTTTAAAACACTAGTAACAAACTCCTTAATTTATTAATGAATTTAATTGCCATATTAAAAAAGCTTGAGATACAATAAAGTAACAATCCGAATAAGGTGAGAGTGACATTGACAATGACAGTAGATAAGGGCAACCGACGGAGACAAGTCGTTCGGTAACAGTGATTCTAGGAGTTTGTTATTTTGTACATGGATTTATACGTTGCTCGAGATAGGTATCTCTGCAAAATCCCTGTCAATCCACCCCTGCAAGCGACACGTCATGTCGCGCCTCTCTGGTCTTCGCGTGTGAACATAAACTTTCAAACGCAGAAGAAAAATTTGTTCATTTTGTTCATACCAGTCCTCAGTTTTATGAAGCAAAATTATATCTATACAAAAACAGACTCCTGAAGATGCGTCATTTGTTGCACCCTGATTTAACAGGATGTCTTTAAATTTTGGTACAAAAACAAATCACCGTCTTGTTCTTCTTCCATTAGTAAACGCAGAATTTCGATATCAGACGGTACAACTGTATATTTGGATGAATGCGTTCTCCAAATTGGAATGACCCATTTTAATGGAGACAGTACATCACATCACGTGTATACTTTTCCGAAAATACTAACACTTTTCACCTGTCATGTTAAACGTCCCATGTAACAAAAAATGGGAGTATAGCTGGCAACACTTGTCTCCGCGATTTGTTGCTGTCACTGTATTAGGAATGTTACCTTAAGATTCTCTAAATGTCCCTACAAAGCGTAAGTATACATATTATCACTTGACAACACTTTAACAGTACAGAACTTGAGATGTAGTTTGCCGATTTTAAACAGTAGTGTAAGTAAGTTAACTAAAACATTCACATTAAACTCCACACGCGTAGCGAATGTTGCCATAACATGCACTGGGCGAATTTAATCTGTCCACACTCCACGTGCCTTAGATTCAGGTGATTTAGTCTCATCGTAAGGTCTAGCGGAGAAATAGTTAACAAATCTGAAAAACGTAGTTTCGTCTATCGATATATAATAAAACAAGATTAAAAAATAAAATGAAACTGGCAATACATAAAAAGAAAAAAAAATCGATTCAACCGCAACTACAAAAGCTGAACACAGTGATCTAATACTTACTAATCATTACTCTCATTACATGAAATTTTCCGGCGCCAAAAACAAGCATGAACCTCATAAAAGTAGAATGCAATAATTACACGAAAAACAATAAAAACCACTCCTCGTCACACAAACTAAGCAGAAACATAACTTAAGTATACAAAATGACATGGAATATCTGTAAAAATTACTAGGAATCTAAGACACGTACAGGGACACCCCAGGGGGAGCGAAAGCTGGCAGTAGTAGAGCGGGGATGTGAGCAGCGCGGCGTCCAAAAGCTACTCTCGGCTACTCACGAGCACGTGGTCACGTTGAGCTTCGCGAAGTACTCAAGCAGGCCCTGGAGGCGTTTCTTAACGCGCTTCTGGTCGTCCAGCGTGCAGCCGAGGATCGCCGTCTCGAAGTTCTTGTCGGTGCCGGAGGTGGACTCGGGCTGCGAGGAGCACGCACTCATGTAGGTCTGGCAGCGGGTGTGCGCCAACACTGCGTCCTCCTGGACGGACATCACCAGCTGGTCGATGTACATGTTCACCTACAACGAGATTTTTAAACGTTCATGGAGGTGAATGGAAGCAAAAATACTTATAAGTTGTCATAGGCACAGCAAGATGTACTCAGAAAAACTCAGTCATTCATACGCTCATTCAATCATTCATTCAATCAAGAATTTACAAGTATGCAGTAAGCATATTTGCCGCACAGTAAAACAAAATTGTAAAAAGCTTAAATTTCCAAACTGTGTCCATGTACTATAATAAGTACGCAGATTTTATCGCAACACTGCCAGCAGTACACGTTCATACCCTTGACCAGCGCGACCTGCTCACCTGATATATAAAACTGTGCTATATAGAAATACAAACGTGTGAACACATCTAATTCAGGACAGACTTTCGGTTACGTAATTATTTATTACGTATGACTGCCTCGTTAGTCGAGTGTTTGTTGGCGCGACTGTTGATCGAGAGGTCCTGGGTTCAAATCCCGGTTCGGGTACTATTGGATTTTTCTAATTTAAAATTTCCAGTAGTGACTGCAAGTTTGGAATCGTGCCCGATGTAAGCAATAGGATCACCGCCTATTCCATGGGATTTAAACGAAACTGGTGAAACGAGGGAGTGTACTACACTCCTCTGCCTACTCCTTCGGGGATTACAGACCTGATATTACGTAATTATGTATTAATCTGACAGTCTATTGTTTCAAAATTTAGTCTCCCATTGCCGCGGTCCTGGTTTCTAATCCCGGTCCGCACCAATTTATAATAAATGCGCGTTAAAGATTAAATATCACATAAGTGTGGTACTACTATCGCAATAGTCGTTCCCTTGAAGCTTCTAGGCGAAAATTATCAATATACATACAAATGGATCAAATTTCGACCACAAGGACAATTTATTCAAATTAAACCAATGAAGTTATGACAACTTCATTGTTCATTCTTTTAACATTAACTCACTAAGGGTCTGAAATATTTATTTAGTCTCTAGAGTTAATACTATAAGTAGTGACCGACCGAAGGTTCGGCCAGTTTCGGTTTTGGCTAAAGTGGCCGAACCTTTCGGCCGCGCCGAAACTCTAGAGTTCGTGAATTATCCACCGTCGTTCGGCGAGTTTCGTGGGATAGGCATTCGGCAAAATAGCATGAATCTGTTTTTAATTTACAATAAAGTATAAAATTAATACAAAATGGATGTCCCGAATTTTATAAATCCCGAACAAATGATATCCATGTTTGTAATAACGCTCAGAATTGCTCCGCAATTTCAACCACTGTTTATGACATAAAAAAATTCAAATATATTTATTACGTACTTTAATGATTGTCTTATTTGCAATTAATTCTATTTAACCATCGATATAGAGTATGTAAATAAATGTGTAAAAATTCTTCGTTATTCGTAAAGCACACTCTGCTTCGCATTAGGAGTCATTGAAAATTTAAAATACACTAGATTTCAGTATCCAATGGAAATTTTAAATATGTAAGTGTGAGTCAAGTAAGTTTCGGTTTTGGCCGAAATTTAGAGCAAGGCCAAAGGTTTTGGTTTTGGTTTTGGCTGAAAAACCTGTTTCGGTCGGACACTAACTATAATATGTATTAATAAAAAGACCACTTACATATTTTAATAAAATACAATTATCAATCTGATCCCATACTGCATAAAACCTTTGCTGTGGTGACCAGACAGAAAGTTGATAAAAATATATATGTAATATACATTAATGAACGTATACTATATTGATAATATTAAAGCCATAAGTTTTTAGGTGTAAGAATGTAGCGAAATGTAATGTACAAATTAATGATTTATAAATAACTTTTTTGGTTACATAACGATTAAAAATTCACGTATGATTTACGGTCATCACAGACTGTGCTATAATATAGGTAGGTACATTATAGAAGAAATATCACTGTATAATTGGGCAAACGCGCTTGTAATCACTCGACCGCAGTACATTATATTACTGCTCCGTCTGTGACGACCTTAAATCGTACGTTCGTAATATATGAATATAATTTTGAGCCTTAATTTGTATGAATGATAGATATATGTAAGTTTGAGATTCACTTGTATGAATAATAGATACAAGTTCGAGGCTCGAGTCGTATAGGTACAGCGTGAGTCAGCGACCGCGCGGCCGTCGACCTGACTCAGCGACTAATGGACGAACGTCACAAACACAAGCGCGCCCGTTATTAGGCTGCGATAACGAGCGTTCAAGATGTCATCGAGATAAAACGAATTCGGTGTTGTTAAAATAACGCTGCCTCGTTGGTTCAGTGGTCGTACGCGCCACTGTTCGCACTGTTCGATTCGATCTCTGGGTGAGGTGTTGTAGAGTTTTTCTGGTTTTAAATTTCCAGTAGTACCTCGGAGTTTGGATTTGTGCTCGGTTTATGTCACTAGGCTCACCCTTGAGGAGATATTACACTCTGCCTACCTTCATATTTTACAGTATGCCTACCTTCGTACATTACATTCTGCCTACTTTTGTACATATTATGGAGACCTGTAGATTCATAGACGCTTCAACGACGGATCGAATCAGCCCAGAGGTTGAAAATCTCAGCACACCTCTGAGAATGTCAATTGTTATCTTTCAATTACGTGGCAATGATACAATTTTAACGCAACGACTTTGTTACGATGTGTGTTGTTTATGTGATTATATTGTTACGATGAACGGTGTCCTTCTCGAAACTTCTATTATGAAACACAACTGAGTCGTAGCACTTGGCTGGTATAATCTAATTTATATTCTTATACCAACGTAAACCAATACTTATTCTATTGTATACAGATTGTATTTTTATTAACTCTTGTTTGATAATTTAAACTAAAGAGTACAAGGGCGTATTACTAAATAATTATTAAATTAACGGCATTCTTTCTAATTCATTCCTAGGTGATAATGAGCATGTATTTTAAGTGCATACTACACTGTGATAAATACATAAATACTAATTTAAATCACCCCTATTGCAAGACAGGTATAGAATAGTTCTGCTGATATGTGGGAGTACAACACAGCCTACCCGTTCAAGAAAATCTTGGCGTGACGTTGTGTCATAGATATATAGACAAACATATTTGTTACAAATAAACGCAGATACTAAATAAGGTATGCTTTAAGGTCGAAGTGTCAGATCAAAAATATAATAATATTTTATTTAGTTAAAAATATCACCCCTAAAGTAATTGCATTGTACACCGTTCAAGTGACACATTATTCGCATTCAATTCAATACAATTGGCATCTTCTGCCGCTCACGCATATACAGGTGATGCGTTATACAGAGATCGCTCAGAAATATATAAACTAATAGTCTAGTGTTCATAACTCAGTCGTAACTCGTTGAATTATAAAAGAATACACTCCTAGAAATTACTTCTCTATGCTTCTGGTTGACTGCAAACTATTACGGATATGACAAGAATGGTTGATAAGGCGTATCATAAATAAAGTCGGTTTTCATCATCTTCACATCAGCCTTTTTACATAATCATCATCATCACATCAGCCTTTACCCTTCTACTGTTGGATATAGACCTTTCCCAAGGTGCGCCACAACACTCGCTCCTGCGCAGATCTAATCCAGCGTCTACCACCCGCCTTTATAAGGTTGTCGGTCCAACGGGTCGGAGAGCGACCCACAATACAATAACAATGTGATAACAAGATTGAAAATCGAATTACCTGATGCAAGGCCTCCTCCTGCTGAGCGTCGCGGTCAGTACGCACCGCCACCGTGACTGTCATGGCGCGGGCCAGGATGCGGTCAGAGTAACGCAGGATATCGTCCTTATCACCTGTTCAAAACAGTCCAAGCTCGTACATCCACTGCAATATGTACCGCTCTCTCGTCAATTGTCAGCTAACGAAATCACTAATATACGCCCAGTTTAACTACGCTACCAATCCATGGTTAAAATGTAAAGCGATTATTGTCATTCTCGCTTTGCCGCGAAGCAGCATAGAATGCTTCATTACTATTCGGCTAGATAGTTGCCACAGATTGTACAGAAACGAAGGAAATGATTTAAATTTATCTTCACAGTGAAAAAGTCTACATAATATGTGAAATAGCATAAAAAAATCCCCTTAGTCTGTATCTATGGGTCATTCAGCCCATGTAATGAAACGACTACATTTCAAAGTGTTATTGTATCACAAAAACGTATAGAATCACAATAAAACTGCATCCGTTAAGGTTGAATACAAATGATGTACTTTTAGATGAGATAAAAAAATGATATCACTGTGAATCATAATCCTTGTAGCAAGGACATAAGATTGGAATTCCTCCGAATACATATTCAACGCTATCATGCTCTAGATTGGTATTTATGCAATGGCCTTGCATTCACATTACGATCAATAACAATCAATTGCATGTACTTGATTTTCCCATAAGATTCATTAGAAATAACAACATTCCTTGCAGTGCAACTCATCTTTAACTATTTCTATTACACTCAGACCACGATTGTTGGTTAAGATATCCAAGAATGCTTAGATTGATATGATTTTTTTTTTATATTTACATCTATTTTTCTTGAAGAGGTGAGTAGTCAGAACAGGGGGTTAGCCTATTGCGATATACCAGCACAAATCCCGATTCCACGCTACCACTAGAAATTTTAACTTATAACAAGCCTACAGTATTCAACCTGGGAATCAAACCCAGGACCCCTTGATTAGCAATCGTACTTGCAACCACTTGATCAAAGAGGCTGTCAAATAAATCATTGGTAATTAATGTCACACAAAAACAAATTCAAAATGTATTACACAGTATATGATAATTATATGAAAATTACACTCAGATATATCCCCCAGCAGATCGGAATGCTTGACACTGTCCAGTGTGGACAGCAGGGAGTCCCGCTCTTCCTCGATCCGAATTGTGTCCCGTCTCAGTCTCTCCACTCTCAACTCAACCTGGTCCAATACTGAGATCAATCTGTAACAACAGATATCAAAAAGTAAATTACAATAATATAACATCATGCCTGCAATCCCCAAAAGGGTAAACAGAGGAGTGTAGCACACTCCCATGTAACCTGTCTCTCTCGAAGTTAGGCTTACCCATCTGGATCGTTTGTCCTAGGTAATACTCGTCTACAACTTCGAAAACAGTAACGTCAACAACAACTGGTACGTGTGTGACATGGACATTCGACATGATTTTCGTCTTGTCCATGTTCATCTTTAGACCCACCCTTTACGAGGCACTGATGAGGTCCCTCAGCATAGTGCTTAGGTCGTCCGGCGACTTCGCCGGGATTACTATATCGTCGGCAAATCAAAGATGAGTGACGTGTTCGCTATTGATGTTAATGCCCAGTCCTTTCCATTCCATCAGCTTGAACACGTTTTGCAGTGTAGCGGTAAATAGTTCCGGGGATATTACATCTCCTTGCCTGATGACTCGCCGCAACTGGATAGGATTTGAACTTCTATCGTGTACTCGGACTTTCATACACCATAGATTGAATGAAATACATAGTGATTATCAAATTATCAGACAATCCATTGGGTAATATGTCACACAAAAACATTTGGTAAATGTCTATTATGAAAAAACACTTGTAAATATTGCCTTATAATTTATTAGAAAACACTGAAGCAGAAAGCAATGTATTAATTAGGAGTTTTCTAATGATATTTGTCGACAATATCTACAGTTATCACAGTAATTTTTATAGAATGGATACTGTACATGGATTGTAAGTTCCTTCAGAATTAATTCATGTTTTTAATTGAAAGATATAAGAAATAAAAAAATTACTACACCTCCAATAACACTACTCTAAACATGATATGATATGTTGATATGAAGACAAACTGCTGAACAATTTAAACAATAAGAGTTGTATGTGTAGTAACAAAACTGCATGGACAAAAATGGAAACACATTCGGACCGAGGTCATAAGCAACCACAACCACTGATATTTATTGGTTAACAGTACTTATGGCTTTTAGTGAAGTATAAAATGTTACTAGATATAGTGCTTATTTTGGTTATACTGCCTCGTTAGTTATCGGTTGTTAGAGTGACTGCCGATCGGGAGGTCCTGGGTTCAAATCCTGGATCGGGTGCTATTGGATTTTTCTAATTTATAATTTCTAGTAGTGACTCGGAGTCTGCATCTGTGCCCAGTGTCTATGGCAATAAGCTCACCACCTATTCCATGTGATACAAAATTAACCAGTGAAACATGTGATAGTACTACACTCCTCTGCCTACCTGTTTGGGGATTACAGATGTGTTATTATGTTTTGATTTATTAGTACTTTAAAATTAGTGTGACATGTTCACTGTACAAAACTATGCATGAGAGTCACAGTAAGACCATATGCTAGTTATAGTACTTTAATGGCAACAGAATAATTTTAGTGTGATGGATCTAATTGAAAGTAATAAGATATTGTTGACAGAATTGTATTGTACTGTTTGTTGGAGAAACAATAATAGATTTAAATAACTTTATATATAAATTAAAAAATTATAGAAGTTTCTCTTGTGGCAGGCATATATTTAGCTACAATAATTCTGTCTAATTGAAAGCATAAAAACAAGTGTTTCGCTATGGATAAAAATGCATATTGTTGTAAGGTAGACTTGGGTTATACTTATATACACTATAAATTCATTTGATTCATCTTAAAAGCCATTTACTATGCCAAAAATACAATATTATAGGACAATACTGAACTTTTCTCTGAATAAAATGCAAAAAGGAGACAGTAACATGTTAACAGAAGGGTTACAGGTTCTCATTATTATCTGTAACCATTTAAAAATTTTCATACACAAGTTACTTTTTTGAAGAATTAAGTGATTGCCACTGGCAAAAATGGTGTTCCAGTCTATAGTGTTTTAATATTGATGATTGTACACTGGTATTTAATTTTGGTGAATACACAACCATATCTAGAGAAGTTAACAATTAAACCAATCCTCAAATATTTCACATAATATTACTGTTATGTTTTAATAAATATATTGCAAACTGCTTAATTAGTATGCTCTTGTGTTCTTTTCATTGTACACAAACTTTGTAGCTTCTTGTTATAAACAAAGCAAAAGTAATATTACTTTTTAAATTACAATACTTATTTTTGCATTATTTAAAACATTACACAATTTTAAATTCCATTAATTATAGTTGTGGTCTCTATATTCATTAGAGTAGAAAAGTTTGCCTGTAACTTTCAAAACAAGACCATACGGCAATTTAATAGTTTATATAAATATCGAAATCCAGAACTGTTCAAACAAATTTATTATAAAAAAGCAGTGCGTAACCAATCAACCAACACAGCAACCGCATTCGCAGGCGTGGGCGATGAATACTCATTATATTTTTATAACTAGACCGTAAAAACTTGATAGCCATATTGAGCGATTGTTCTTGCAGCAGCGGGGAATGTTCAACACGATTCCACCAAAAACACATAGTAATTACGGGGGTAAGCTGGTGGACAATTATATTGCGGTACCTGTCTTTCGGTGGCTGCGTTCCTAGGGCCGTGGTTTCGTCGATGAGGGGTAGCCGCGAACCCTCACTGGAGTACGTCCACTCTGCAGCATACTGGTCTACTTCCATGTTTTCCGCCACCGCTGGAGCTAATGCAGCAACGTATAAGATGTACACTCTAACTGCACTCTTTATAATTTTTTTTACACAAATAAATAACGCAATTTTCTATCGCACAGATGTCAAAATAATTTGACGTACAGACTAATAAAGTGTTTGACGTTTGTTCAGTGTTACCTTTGGAGCAATAGTCAAAGTGAGAGGGTAATGATAACTGTAGCGCAGCTTCCTAAAGTACTTGGAACACGTTTTTGTACACATTTTGTTGCATTTTTACCATGTTATACCCCAAAGTAGCTTAAATGCAAAAGTCAAAATAGTTTAAGCCCTGACTTCTTATCGGGTATAATTCTCACAGACACAAATAGCTAACCATCAGATGCTAGGAAACAATTTTTGATTATTAATTTACATAGTGAAACTGGATATGAGTGTTATTTTATAACAAAAGTAACCAACTCACAGACAACCAACATTTGAAAATCCTGTGAGAAATTGTGACAGAATTTTGTAAGGAATGGTGCAGTATAACTGTCTAATAACACTTTTAATTTTGTCGCTACTTCTGAGAACTGAGATAAAACGTCCATGTCATGGCATGTGCCTATATCATGTGTCAAACTGTCATGTGTCTGGCAAACAGAAAAACTTATATCAGTTAACAAACATGTTTAATAAGAACTTAATATACAATAAACTAAAGTAACATTACACACAATAATTAATTTTTTTTTGGATTTTTTATGATCTTACAAAACACCAATTCATTTTTAATTTGACTGATATAATATTTAAGGAAACAGCTATATACATCTTAATATGAATTTAATTTTTACACATATTTTAAAAACTTAGACATATTGAAAGGATTATAACGACATTTTATAATTATAATTGTCCTTTTGCATATAGAACTGTGAAAAAACAGTTTAAAGTATATACATGTATTTATTATATATATTGAAATAATAATAATAATAAAAATTTGTATAATACGCCTTCCTTTTTTATATTTTTACTTTATAATTATTATGGTGGCAATGAAATAAAAATAGGTTAATTTATCAGAAATATATACATATTTTCGGCGCAATTAATAATTACAGATATATATGTCCAGGACGGAAAAAACCATTCTTTGAATTATAATTAGTTACATTAGCAAAATGTAGGTACTTGTAGGAAAATAAAAATAAGTCATTAAAAACCAGACTATTATTAAATTTGTATTTTTTTTAAATCAAAATATAAATAATTATATTTATTTATAGGTACTATAATATGTGTATAATAGGTGGTTAATTAAATATCGTACTTTTCCTACTTTAAGAGTTATTCTGTTGGTAAGAATCTCTTTGTCTGTTAAAAAATCCGATAGTAGACTTTGCACTGT
>DWMF01001990.1:0-10632 GCA_018244815.1 Parelbella polyzona | reverse complement strand
TAACTATTGTACAGGACATTACAAAATATTTTTATTGTACACCAGTAACACATAAAACAGTAAAATAATGTATTAAAGTTCATTAAAAGTCCTGATCTTATATTATGAAGCTAGATATCCGTTTTTGAGAGGGATAAAGAGAATACACAATGAGAGACAAGTAATTGAGATTGATATACATAATACAATTGTACGGCAGTATGTCATAATAGCACTTAAAAGCAGAAGAAAAAACAGAACACATATAATCAGATGTGGGAAAATTTTCATGTGTAAATTTTATTTAGAAAGATAAAATTAAAGAACACCATTGTTATTTTGGTTAGTTCGTTCACACAGTATAAGTCATCACATGACATATCAAACCTCCACTTTTTGTAATCGGCACACAAATGGTATATGCCGTTTAGGAATACCTCCGATTCGGGATCACTCCTGGAATATCAATCTCAAATCAATTAATATTATATATACATAATACATAACAGGTGCCAGAAGTGTATCTGGTAAATAACTAATTATTTATCTTTACCTATATCTATGGGAAATTATTATTGTAATGATACAAAAAAGTACCTAGTGCTTGATTTACAGGAAGTAAATATGCCTAATGCCCGGTGCAGCTTCTTGATGTCAAAAGTCTAGTGGTTTAGAAAGTTTTCTTTTCATAATCATGGCATTAAAAATAAGAAAATTCTTATCGATTGCTGTGCTTTGTAAAAAGATGGCAGTTTGAGAACAATGTGTCTTTTGATAAAGGTTTTGTTGATGAATTGAGACTTTGTTTGAATCAAAACTAATCAAGGCTTGACTCATGGAGAATGCCACTAGGTATTAAGTTCATCCTCAGTTATGCTTGCTATAGGATAGACCTGCAATAACCTATTGCATGTCTATCCTATAGCGAGGCCTGCTATAGAAGAGACATACTATAGAGTAGGCCTGGTATAGGTTATGCCTAGTAAATATAACTCACATGGCAGCGTACTGCGAGCAGAGCACAGCAGTGAGCGCAGCGAGACAGAGCACGAGCAGCACGAGTGGCACGGCGATGGCGGTGGCAAGGTGGTGCCCGTAGCGGCGGGCGGGCAGCGCGCGCCGCTGCGGCGCCGCCCACGCCTCGCGCCACTCCACTGGTTTGGCCTTGCTCGACTTGCTCGTGTTCGGGATCTCCGTCAGGTACTCGAGGTGCTCCGTTGTGCGCTCTTTGTAGATGGTGTTGTACTGCACGGAGTTGAATTTTTGCCATATATTGGGAAAAAAGTGTTTGTTCTTACTTCTTATGTATCAAGTTAATTTCAATGTAAAAGTGAGTAGTGTTTTGGCAATTGACTAAATAAGATTGTGAAGTACTTCTGTGACATTAGACTTTCCTAATATATGCAATTAACTCACCAGTTCAAAACTACACCAATCAAGTGTTAGGCCCGCGTCCCGGAACAGCCTCTCCACAGTGGTCCGCTTGTACTCCCGGGGACAACTAGGCAACCGGGACAGAGGGCGCACTTCCTCCCTCAGCCTTTTCAGCTCCCCAGAGAACGGCATTGTGCTGCCCAACCGAACTACCAACCTAGTTTGTTTACACGGTCAAAATAACTTTGGAGTACAAAGACTAGTAGATAAGTCGCATAGTTCCACTTTCTATTAACTGATGGCGCCACTTTATTATTATTATTTCTTCACGTTAACAGGACGGGATGGATGGGTTTAGGAAGTCAATTGAGTAAATGTAAGATCATGACAAAATTAAATGATTTAAATTTGAATTAATATCAACAAAATTCAGAGTATCAGATGTTTGCTGAGTATTTAATATTTCGTTTACCCTTCTCCATCGCTGGGCTTCAAGGGTAACCTGGCGCCAAGGTCGATGGCGGACGCGAGAAACGTCGGATACAGATCATGGCTACTCTCTGTCCACAGCTGTGTTCTTAGAATATCTTTAAGGCGTGTCATTCTGAAAAAATAAATAAAACAAGTCGCAGCTGGGCAGTAGTTGGGGTTACCTTATATTAATTTACATGAATAATCAGTTTCAAACATGAATCAAAGATAGGTATGGCAACAAAATGAAATAAAGTTTCAGTGAGGACAACCATTTGTATTTTTTTTTATCTATTTTTCAACTTTTAATGACAGGACAAGCAAAATGTATAAATTTTTTTCATACTTGTTTTCTTTCACTAAAGCAATGTTTAAAAACAGTCAAAACAATAAAAAGGAGAGATCTGTGTCCAGCAGTGGATGGAATTAGGCTGATAATGATGATGAAAACAATAAAACTGTATTATGATATATGAGTTAACATTACTATATTATTAAATTAAAATGCAGAGGATTTCATTTAAGTAAAAGTAATTATAAAACAATACTGTTCAAAAATTTATTCTTGCATGCTGAGTCTGGCAATTTACAAAGCGTGATGAAATCGGGTATTTTTATATTACCTTTCTCCAAAAAGTAAAAAATCGGGAAATGAAATACTTGATTTATTGTACCTGTGCTCATCAAGGAGATCCTCGACATTCAGATTGTCGATTTTTAGTTCGACCTCATGTTTCGCCATATTCTCTTTTGGGTGTATTTTTAGTGTAAGCAACACTCTGCGAGTTTCATAGTCCTGCCGATTGAGACCTATCACCTCCAACTGGAATAAAAAAAATCAATTAACAATAATATTTACTAATACAGCAACACTTAACTTTTATTTGACATTCTCAGCGACACACAAATCAAAATGAAATAAAGCAATTGAATAAATAGAAGATTTTCAGACAATATCATTCATTAATTTTTAGGCTACTTAAATAGGACTAAGTCCCCTACAAGGTCAATTAAAGCTGCAGTCTTAACCTTCAATAACCATCAAATAAAAAAACCTATTAAATTTTATAGAATCTTTTGCAGAATTTATACATAAAATATGTATGAAAAAGGAAAATGGTCTGGTTACAGTAAAATGTTAGTATAACAAAAACCATCTTATATTTTTGATTCTTTAAATGATATGATGTAACAAAAATTATAATTATGATATGTGATAATAATATGTAAAAAATATTTGAAATATTAAAAAAGTTCATACTTTTCATATATTCAGAGTAAAACTCACTTAGGACCAACAGAATTTTACTTTTTTTTTATTTAGTTAGTTCTTAAGATTTGAGTATATTTCTGCATGAAGATATTAAAAATAGAAAAAATAAGAACTACTACTAGAACTAGAACTACTGAATTGAACTTTAAAGAAAGTACTGAATTGGAATTCAAGTTCAAACAGTGAACACACAACCAGGCAATCAAAAATATCATATTCAACATTTTTTCTCAATATAATATTGCCGTAAATTCAGTGGATGAATAATGCATGCGGCTTACGTACATCTAGTTATTCCTTTCAAATATTATGTTCAAATTTGTGTTCATCTTTTTCCGTATTCAATTTTACTTACTTTTTGTTTTCCTACTAGAATTAAAAAGTTCCTAGTCGTTTTGAACAAAATAAAACTACGTAGTTTCCATTACACGGCCTTGGCATAAACCTTAGCCATTGGATTGCGATATTTACGGTTATCGGCATTTTTGTGCCTCGCGGTGGCGTGCCGAAAATAAACCCGGAGTGATGTCGTCCGCTGTATATGTAGCGCAACCATGACGGTAGCTCTGGCTTTCCTATCAGCGACGCGTGGAAACGGTACTGTTGGTCGAATTCTGGAACAAGAAATTAAAATTTTTCAATGTTATCTATGACAGAGTCGTATTTGACAATGATAATAGCTTGTCAAAACGCACATGAATATCTCATATCAAACCAAGCAGTGCTTGTTCTGTGACATGATACCTGGACAAGGGACAAATGCGTGTTTCTCATCACTCAAATATTTGTTCTTATAGGTATCGAACCTACAACTCCTGGCTGTCAGAGTCAGTAGCCACTGGAGCGACCAGCTACAAATAAATTTAATCAAGTTCCACCACTTCTTGATTGGTACGTGGGAAAGGAGCTTAAATAGGTACATATGGGTAATTATCACTGTTAGGTATAACGCGACCTGAATTTAAGATGGTCACGATGTTGACTTAATTAAAAATTAACAAAAATAGGTTCGCGTTTGACTTTAATCGAATCTGATGGTGAGCAAGACGCAACCCAGGATATAGCACGCTTGTATAGAAATAGCTTATTCACTCTAGTTTTTTAAAATAAAAATGATAACAGTTACAGAAGAAAAACCGTTCTAATATTATACATTCATTAGGTGGCTGTATAAGTCTTTGTGTTTACGTTCCTACATATATAGTTCGACCGAGTAGGTACGTAAACTTAAAACATTTTAAAATAATCAATTAAAAATCTGTCCAAACAGTTATCTGTCTAAGGTATAAAACAGTAAAAAAACTACAGAAAATAACGATATTATTATTTATATACATCAGCTTACTCCGTTTCGATAGATTTTATCGCTCTACTTAATTCAAGATCACCCTTTAAATGATACATATAATTTGCATCCAGTGCTTGAATTATTCTGGTGTTAGTCAATTAAAACAAAACTACCGACTTATATGAAGAAAAGTATAAAAGAAATAAATGTAATAAATACAGGGCAATAATTTTTTAGCGGATACTGCGATTGAACGTAAGCGTCGAATTAAATTAAATAAACGCACGATATTTAAAACACCTAACATTAAACAAACCTTGATAAGTCCAGTTGAATAAATTGGGGCTGATTGGTATAGAAAACATTTCTGTTTCCACGGCATTATGGATATGGCCGGACACGCTTGCAATAATCAATACTCCGAAGAATAGACTAAACGCCATTCTGCCCCTGTAAATAATTTTTTTTTTCATATTATTTACACATATATCTGATATCAAATAATATCAATCATCGCTACAGTAACAAACACATTACAAAAACATATATTCATAGAAATACGTTAATATTCGTGCAGCATACCTACCTTACGTCGTAAACCAGTATGAGCACGTGAGAAAACCCGACCTAATTCACCAGAATAGAAACAAAGCAATCGATTTCCATTTTAACTGATTATAAAAGGTTGCGCACTGAATACGGAACGCACATGTGCTGGAAAAGCACGCTCCACAGAGATGTATTGCGTATTAGGCGAAGAAATAGAACATTAAAATGAACCCAGTTATTTAACTGCCTATATACACACCTTTTATATTATCATTATGAATAGTTGATCCGTGAGTGTAACTAAAATTTTACACGTTATATTTAATTAATTTGTTTCACTTAATAATAAGTAAATACGGCAGGTCGGACGACTTCATCTTGTAATCTCAAAATTGTCTTTGATTATTCAACCCACGCAAAATAATAAACAATAAACAACGTCGTGCTATCTGATTTATAAGCATCCAATTTTAACTCTTGCGATAACGATTTACGACGTTTACGACAAAAATATGCAAGTACGTCCCTGAAAACGGGGCGTGACGTAAAACTCGAAACGACGTCACTGGCTTACAACTAATAACAAACTGTTGTCGTTATTGATATTTACGTTCCGTTCCACATATTTATTGAACAGAGAATTGCTTTTAATGTTATCATACAAGATTTGTACAACTTTTAATTAAATCTTCCTATTGTTGACTTATGTCATAATTCATTTTAACATTAATTAAATTTCGTAGTTTTAGAGGCTTACGTAACATTGTACGTGACGTAACGAAAAATCGAAAAGTATAAAGAGATATGCGTAAAACAATACTACGTGTTGTGAAACAAAACGTCATTCATTCATTTCATTTGGAAATGTCAGAGACTTGAAAGGGCGAGAGCCGAGGGCGATTTCGCGATATGGTATTAAATACGCTAAGCAGGGGAAAATAACAATTGCGACCATAATAATGTTATCAGTTGTGCGCGTAGATAGGGCGTACGCACGCCTGATCCGCCCAGTGTAGAAATAACTGGCAATTCAACATCATTAGTTTGTTTTCGGATTTTGAATCATGTTGAAGTTCAAAAAAATGGGTTCGGATAAAGTGCCGCTGCTGCTCGTCACTGCTAACGTCGGTTCCATATTTGAAGATGTAAGTAAAGTACCTGTAGTAATTATGATGCCTTAAAATGATAGTAATAATTTATACTTAAACATTTTTTACTCTAAACTTCTTGCCGCGTCGTACTCAGTAAATTTGTATATAAAAAAAACACATTTGCACATTATTCAGTTTCTAGCTGTAATAGTTTGATTTGAACTTACAATTTGTAATATATAATTCATAAATTCCTTATGAATTATAATAACAATCAGTAATTTTAAAATTACAGTTAATTATAATTAAAATTAATCTTAATTAAGAACAAAATAAATATTTAAAATTACAATTAAAATTTCCTAAATTGGGAGCAAAAAAATCAAGAGCGAAGGTGTATGGTATTGGTATTAAAATCTTAATAATGCTTAAAATATTAGTAAATCTTATTTAGAGTTATTAGTAGATACTGTAGATACTGTCCAGGTCATTACAAGTAGTACTGCTGGGGACTTGGAATTAGTCGATTAGTCAGTGCTTTAATTGGTAAGTTTCTTAGTTAAATGTGCTTAGATTTTGCTCGCTTTGTTCATTAATGGTGTAGTCTTTACCTATGGGAACCACAAGAACTAACTTGCAGCAGTTACAACAATGCTCATAAGTACCTTTAGTGTAAATTCAGGTAATTTTTTAAATTCACTGATGAGTATTGTTGTGCCCGGTTTATGGCGATAGGCTCATCACCTATTCCATGGGACTTAAATGTAATTGGTGAAACATGTATGGTGTTACAGATATTGATTTCACTCATTAAGGTAAAGATATGTTGTCATTAATCCATCATCAGAAGAACATTTCATAAGTCTTATATGGAGAGTGTTAGTTGATACTGATATTATGCAAAATCATCCATTTAAAATCAGCCTCTTCCCACAAACCAGAGATTGAGCTGTAAAACTTTTAAGACCATCGGTTTTGAAACTCATTTCATTGAGTACCCAGTTCAAGAATTCATTATTTTTCAATGCTCCTGTTAAATCACTGCTTTTTTTCATTATACTGAGTTGGTTACCACGGTCTTATCCTTATGTCGTAGAGGGTCAGTAAATGTGTCTCTTTACTGTTTGGCCTTGGAAGCCTCCAGCACCCACAAGAGATTTTTATTTCTCACTTTGAGAAACATTGGCCTAGACCAATCTATTACAATCAGCAAAAAATGGTATAGATTATTCTTCAAAAGGGGCTGTTCAAGTATTACGTAAGCAGGTTTATTACAATTATTTATTAACCCCCCACCCCCATTGTCAGCAAAAGTAGGCAAAGCTTACATACTCCGGCCCTCCCCATGTTTACGTAAACATTGTTATATGTATAACATACATTTTCTTTTATTTGCTCGAGCAATTTAAAATTGGAGTCATTAATATTTTTACATAAATACCATTAACTTGCAAGTCTGTTGAGCGAATGAACAGATGACGTTTTATTTTAATTGGAGGAATAAAAATGTGTTTCTTTCAAACATAGGCAAAGTATGAGTTGTCATGTGTGTACAAGAAGGTACATGACTACTGCTGACGTAATCACCACCTAGTCCCGACCGCCCCTATGTTATCAAAAATAAGCAAAGCAAATAAACCCCCCGCCACCCTATACTGTTTACGTAATATTTGAATGACCCTGAATCCACAAACATAAACCATAAGTACTTCAGCAATATCTGAAAATATACAATCACCCAAAGTTGGCAGTGACCCTATCTTTATAGCATCAGATGGCCTGAGTTCCTGTTTCTAATTTATAGGATGTAAAAATCCTTGTCGAACGTTTTCATTATCAAATTTAAAAAGCATTTTGTACAAAAACTGATAGCTACATTTTCTATGATTAAAGTGAAAGTAAGCTGGCAGGGACTAATGTAAACTGCTTTTTATTAGCTGCAATTATGTAACATTGAATCCTATATGAGACATAGTATAAATTTAGTCTGCAAATCCTAAATATATGTGACATGTACTTTTTTATATGTGTGACATGTAATTTTTGTATTATACAAGTTTCACATTTATGACACAGAATTGAAAAATGGCCAAGTCAGTATAGTTTAGTTTCAGGGTAAGTGGTCACAACTCTGACATCACTGATACTCCAATAAAATTTAAGTTCTGCATCACCAATATAAAGGAAAGGGGGAGGGGGGGATAAACTATTCAGACTTAATTATTAATTAACATAGCCATTCTCGTGGCATTCATAAACATTTTTTAATGTTGCTTTACTTGGACTTGTCTTAATTTTTTCATACTTATGAAAGACTGCCTTGATGGTTTAGCCATTGTAAGTGCAACTTTGGTGGTACAGGTCCTAGGTCTGCTACCTAGGGTGGGTGAAATAATATTGTGTTTTTAACTTTAAATTCTCAGTTAAATTTTAATTTTTTTTTTATAATATTTTAATTTTTTAAAATTTAGGTTGGAGTCTGGATTTGTGTATGATGTATGGCAATAGGCTCATCATAACTATACAATGGGATGTGTAACTTGCAAAGTGAGAGAGTGCTATGCTCATTTGCCTACCACTTTAGGAAATATATATGGGTTGTTATGTTATTATAGAATGTTATTGTGCCTATGTAACTGTAGAATGAAATAAAATGTAATTGCATATGTGTGAATAGGGGTCAATATGGTATGTGACATTTGGGTCACAATGATTCATCAGGTCAATGGGATACAGCTTAATTTAATTAAATCGTTGATTTAAAGCGTAGGCGCGAACTTCCTACGCATGTACCTGTGTCAAGCGTCTTGGGGGAATATGTTTTGTAATAATGCCAAAAACATTATAAATTGAGGGTGATAATGAGGGAAACAGAGACAGTATACAATTACTGGTAGAAGCTATAAGTAAATAGAGTCTGCTAATGTATCGTTCATGCCAAGGAGCACTTTCTTAAACACTAATTTGAAAGTGTTTTTCATAAGATTGTTAATTATTTAGTTGTGGTTTTACAATCACACATGTCAGCTGACATTAAAAGTTGTGCTATGAGGATAACGTAGGTAAGTCACCTCGTCGATAAGTAAAACTTTCATTGACGCAAATTGGATGACTGTCACGGATGTCGGCTGCGAGTTACGTTTGTCATAAAACAGAAACCTTCCTAGAACTGTACAGGCGTAAGAGACGAAACGTGGTCACGCGTTGTTTTTATATGCTGACGGTACGCATAATCTGCTTTAGTTGATCTAATTGTATTAGTCGTTGCAGACGGTACTTAAATGGAATTATGTACTATGAGGTGCTGATGTTATGGAACGGGGATTTTTGACGTAAAACTCTTAGGGGAATTGGTATGGTTGTTGTGGAGGAAAATTGTTCTCGATATCGTTACATTTTGATTAGTAGGTACCTGCTATACGCAATATGTTATGCTTGCAATGTGAAATATGTATTAAAAACAAAGCGATATAGATTTTGCTTTCCCATTCTGGGGTCCGAGTATCAATCATTCATATGGCATTGCGTGTTATAACTATAGAATTTTGTGTTTTTTAACATTTGGTATTTCATAATGTATATAATTTAAGCTAACTTGTAGTTTTTTTTCTCTTTATCAATTTAAGTTTTACGGGGAATCGACCAACAAAATAAGTGGGTACCTAAGCAGTCCGTCGGACTGTTTTCGATTGTATCGTTTTCTATATGCAGTATGTCCTGTTGAAACTCTCCACCGTGTTCATTTGATAACACGATTTTCGAGCAAAAAATTTTACGAGTCCAAAAAAAACATTTTGCAACACATCTTGCATTTCAGAGCTTCATTAGCAGAAGACATTCTCGAATGATTTCTTGGTAGCTGTCAGCTTTTTTGTTTCCGAGAAAGCTATGACATACCCATGTTTCTCATACCCATGTTTCCGTTTATGAGGTTTCGTATTTTAGACCTTCAATTTTTTTTATTTAAGATTAACATTTTTTACTAAAGGGGTTAATGCATTTCGTTGTAATTTTATGGTTAAATCGTCTACTGCAAATGTCCCGAAAAGGGAATGCAGAATTTTCGCAAGCTCTGGACATTTTATAACCCGAAAATATATACATACCATGTTTCAGTGTTTATTATATATGTGTTTTCTGTTCCGTTTTGAAAAAAAATGACATAAATCAAAGCTACGGAAAGAAACTTTATACAAAAAGTGTAACGTATACTCATGCCTGCAATCCCCGAAGGGGTAGGCTGACATTTTGGTAACTATACAAAACTTGCCGGAATGTCCTATGTCAAACATAAGCAATCAAAAAATAGAATTCCAATAATATTGTGCGAACGAATATCGTACATTTATGTACATACACTAGGAAGGAAAAATGAGGGTTATTTCTATCTTACTCTTATTATCAGTTAAATAGGGTTTTCTATGTATAGATATTATGCAATATTATTAAAGTTGTGCTAACGAAAAATAGCAAAAAATTAAAATGAAGCCATTAAAAGCTTTATATTCATTGAACATAAAGAAACGTCACATCACACTTGTAATCCCCGAAGGGGTAGGCAAAGGAGTGTAATACACTCCCACGTTTCACCTGCTACGTTTAAATCC
>DWMF01001989.1:0-10633 GCA_018244815.1 Parelbella polyzona | reverse complement strand
GAAAGCGGACCCTGGGTCCTCACACACCAATGTGAGGAAATAACCGGGATAAACGCTCGGAGGATGATGATGAATCTCATATATCATAACTATGAATTGACAAAGACACATTTTGGTGGAATACGCTCATCATATCATCACCTAAGCGAGGTGAGACATTGAGTGAAGGCATCAAGGATGGATATAAATGATTCAAAGGGTCTCATTGCCGCCGTAATTGCACGGCTAACGTGTTTGTTTTTTACTGTATGAATATGGCGGGCGTCCCGCGGGATTCACCAATGTCGAATATTGCGGTTGAGACGCGATATTCGACTATTGTTAGTATCTCCTTCTGTATTATCAGTGATGTGATGATTAAAAAATCCACGCTACCTATAGCGTGGATTTTATAAATTCTGTATATTTGTTAATTTGATTTGATTTTTATTGTTATATCCTGTAACTATAACGCTGGCTTTAACCGAAAACAAGGCTCTTGCGACTTATAAATGAAATCGTATTTCATATATGGAAATAAAATATTTGTTTTGTTATTTTTTTTTGAACAATAAATATATAAATATAGGTACTCTTACTAATAACCAAGTATTTGTATTTAGTGGAAATCAAACCCACAACCGTTCAATAGGCAAGTTTACTAACCGCTGAACTAATGAACTAGGTAATATTTGAAATTGTCATATATTTGGGTGGTATTGACGAATGAACTACACACCGCAGTAATACGCCATAGCATCTGCCTATCACTTCATGTCAGAGAATATTAATGCATACTGTACGCGGCGTAACGCCAGAAATAGCCGCGGCGATAAGGCATTCATAATTCAGCTCTACATTCGACTCTACCACATAATGTACACTAACGCCATCTGCACCTTAATCAGTGACTTGTTTGAACGCATATATTAATACGAGCTAATCAACTTCTGAAAGCCCAACTGCAATCTACTCCCTGTAAATGCTTAGGCCTATTTTCATAGTGGCACTAATTTTGGGGAACTAAAGTATGGGTCATTCCTAGCATTGGACTGATCTTGACTAAGAAGAGAAAGAGAAGTAAAGAGCAAGTACATGATGACGTTTTTTCCCAATAGCATATCATTAATTAGCTAAATAATTCTAAATTTACAAATTAAATTAGGTAAGTTATTGTTAGCCATCACACGATTCAGTTAACACGTGATATTTATTTTATATACAAATTGTACGACATACACCTGTATGTTTAATGCTAACATGCCTCAAGAATACGTCACTAAAAACACTTGCTTTCGTTTTTTGCATGACTTTTATTAGAATTTACGGCTTCACTGGCAGGGGATAGAAATTTAAAGAATTCAGGACAAATCAAGCAGTTCCAAAATGTTATTTATGCATCAAAAGTTCAGCAGAGTTCGTGACATCGCTGACTTGCGAGCTTCAGACTTTAGTTCTCGTTAAGCCTTTGATTAGGAATGGTAAGACACGTGCAAGTTCTCGATGTCTGCTAAGTGAAAAATCGGATAAAAAAGGAAATATGGCGTTACTAATATGATGCAGTATTACGAAATGATTGATCACTATCATGGGCAGGTTTTGTGAGATTGTAAGTTTTAATATAATTTTGTCATTATTGTGTCATCACACCAGAGCCCTTGCGTAATATTCAGAGAATACCGAGTGATAAATATGTATCTTTAAGGGCTCGATGTCTTTCTTCTACGCTCATCGCACTGTACACGCATGCCGGTTTACATTCTACTCACATTTAAATCCAATAACGCATAAATGCAAACATGAGTGCCTTGTTTATATAAAATGCGGTAGAACGAATTAAAATTGGAAAACAGTAATCTAATATATTAAAATTTATGAACGGTATGAATAAATAAAACGAGAAATCCAATAATAAATATTTGGAAACGAACGCCCCGTCAAAAATAAATACAAATTTAATTAATATCTGATTTGCCGTTTTGACTTGTTAATTAAATTAACTGTGCATTTGAAATCTCGTTTCAAAATGAAATTGCAAAACTGGGAAATATAAACGAAATTGAACATGGGAGTGCTGTAAGCGGAATCTATACTCCCGAACAAGCTGTCAGCGGCAGCTTTGCTCGGCTTAAGCGATGTACCTACTCGTATATGCGCCTAGTGTATTATATACCATCTTAGATGCTTTCATAAAGTTGATTTTGTCTAAGCAACAGTAGCAGACAAACAGATCGTCTGATGCTAAGTGATATCTACTGCCCACGGGTATGTGATTTCACTGCGTGTCGAGAGATGCCCACCTGCACCATCGAAATATCCATAAAATATTTAAAGCATATCATATTGTAATATGCCTCGCTTTCAAGCCTGTCAAACAATGCTACAATAAGGTAATATTGATAATAACGCCAGAATGACGATCAAATATCCGTTATAAGATCGTATCATTAACATTATCATATTATACCGGAAGTGTACTGTAGCATTTTAGTAATATAATCGTTTTTCTAAATTAGAGTACTTTTAATTTTATGATTGCAGACGAAAGAGGACTAGAGGTAACATCTTGTTTAACAAACGAACCGAATTTAATGTTGTTTAGGGGAGATTCGACTATGGAAATGTTAAAAATAAAATGAAAAGCGGCTCGGCGTTTCTAGTTTGAGTTTTAATTGAAACAAATTTGCTCAACCTCTGTCACATAAACTTCACAGACTTATATTATTTTCAACTATGTATTACGTTTCAGCTAATCTTAAGTTTAAACGGTTGAATATGTAATTTAATATGAAGCGTCTTTTATAAAACCTTGCCTTCGATTTATAAACTTATTACTGGATTACTTTAGGGAAATCATGTTTCTAAGCAGTTGTTATAATACGCCTCTCTACAAGCATTACCCATTGTATAATTGTATTACGGTATCCTATCCGGTATACGATCATATTATTATACAATGTGAGCTGTAGCAATATGGTTATATTATTAGATACACACTCCCACTCATACACGCACATACTTACACACTAATACAGACACACGGTAAATTTAGGGTCGAAAATTTCACTAGAGATAAAAGAAAATCTATAAAAAAATACGAGTATTACATAACAATAAATTGTGAAAGCTGATGTGTTGATGTCGATGAATAATAAAACGATGTTCCACTTTACGTCATGATATCAACTCCTATTTGTGCAATTCCTCCATAAAATCTTATTAAAAGCTACTTGCAACTGGACTAACATAACAGTCCTGTTTATAGTCGATAGTAATGGCCTCTTGTGATTGCTTTCTGCGCGTTTTATGCAACGACAAAAATAAAACTAATTATGTTCGTTTGAACAAAATATTAGAATCTTAGAGAGTTCTCAAGTTCTTCTGTATACAATATAAAACTGGCAAAAATAATTTCTCGAGAGGCCACTCTGAATGTAAAATTGCGTTAACAAGTCTTATAATCGTGTTATTATTTGGTGAACAACTTTTATAACTAAACTGAAGTATTCATTAAACAACTCTAAGTTGATATTAACTGTAGTAATGTAAGTGAACACTTATTTTTGACGAGGACAGTTTTGCTACATCTATTCGTTTTATTTGTAAATATTACTTCATTATGTATGCTTTAAATATAACAACCTCCTAAGCTTTTGGGGTAGTTAGGTTCGTTTCTCTATCGCGGTTGTGCTCTCAAACACATTATGCTTCATTACTTTTCTATTAATTCAAGACCAAAGGTATATTAAGATCTCCTTATGCGTTTTTGTGGACTGTACAATTTATTGTAATGCTCGCAAAAGTAATATAGGTACTTCATTTGCGTTGCATTTAAATATGTAATTAAATAATACGATTTATTGCAAATTAAATATTACATCTTTAAATATTTTGAGACTCTAAATTTACGAAATAAAGCATGGTCCTTTATTTTCCTCCTCTCGGTTTAATCAAAGATTACAAAGTTGTTATTCACTGGAAATATTAACAAAGTTGCGAATGAACCAAGTCCTTTATCAAAGCTTCCGTTGAATTTTTTATTCGAAAACTTTGCGATTCAAAGCATCCTACCGATATAAATGCGGTTTAAGTAAATTTATTTGCAAATACCTACATACTAAGTGGTTAAAATTTCGGAATTGGAATGCTTATAAAATTAACGATTCGGTGTAAAGTGAAAGGTGTAAAAATGTCTATATTTATTTTAGTTTTAACTGTTTTTGAAATTGAAAGTTGATAATCGGCAGTTAATGTCTTTTTTCGTCAATTTATTAGTTTATCTTAAAATACAAATCAATAATTTTTCCCAAACTTCTATTTAACGCACTGTGATGAGCAAATAAACTAACAAGCAACGTACATAACTAACGAGTAAGCGAACAGGTTGTGGAGCGAAAAGACATATTTTAAAATATAGTTTTAACATTATACTCAACAGTTTCTATGGCAGTAAGACTAAGAATCAGCTACAAATCCATGAAATCTTGAAACTTTTATATTGTTTCATCAATCATCAGCTTCTGAATGTCCACTGCTGGACATAGGCCTCCTCTAAAGGTCGCTACTCCTGCCAGCTGGTAAGAATATTTTGTTACTTTACTATAGTGTTGTGTTTTTTTACAGTAGTCTAACACATAAAAATACCTTAGTGTATGTAGTAATCAAATTAACTAACTCACTCGATATTGCCTGATAGCGTAAAACTTTGGGGCCACTGCTAACTTCCTTCTGAAAACTACGTTAAGCTAACGAAGGTAACGGCGTGTTCATCGATAATTATATCACAGTAGGAGCTGTAGCAAACTTCAGATCCTCACACAGTAAGCTTCCGTGCATACACGGTACCTTGCGCAGATGCTCGTAGGTGTAGGTATATAGTTAGCTGTTTGTAGTTGTATATAATTTGTACGTATATAGTATAGATTGATATTATATGTAATATAACTATATTATCTATATTTATGTACCTCACATGATATTTATGTATATGGCCTTCATTCCCATCCTGAGAAAACATCTTCAACAGAGGCACGATAAATGGGTTGATGGTGATGTACATGTACATAACCATCGAAACCTTTAACCTCTTTTCCTTTTCTCTCCGAAAACCTTTAAATCATTTGAAATTCAACTTTGTTACTTTACAATTGTCACACCATTACTTGACAATTCCTAATTTGCGAATGGAATCATCTAAAATTATCAACGGAATCATTTGTTAACATTTTCTGTGATTAGTTATAATTAATTATAATAATTAAGCAATAATATATAATTAATTGTTACTAATTAATTAACCATTAGTTACGTTCGTGCAACAAATTAATTTACTGTTTGAGCGAACCAACAGAATCCTCCACGATAATCAAAATGGGGATTTAGAGTGCTACAGAACCGAAACTATTCGGTTCAGATGTAACGGTTATGTTTGCGGTTAATAGAAGTTCGGGATACCACCACTACTGAGTTGTGTTGACTGATTTATTGTTAATGAAACAAAAATTTTGCGTTTGTGTACGGAAAAACATTATTAAAAACAGTAAGTAGGTACTTCTTGTTTACCTAATGACGGACTCGGCGTGATGATACAATAATAACAACGATTACTTTTACAAATAGAAACTAAATACATAATATACGTATATATATGTACTGTCTTTAATATACTGATGTTAGGTACTCATCTGTCGGACAAACGATTACTAAGCCTTGCGTCATGCTGAGACTAAAACTTCGAATAGACGAGTGGCTCAATTTTATCTGTATTTCGCATTTCCCGTAATCCGCCCTGCATCGTAAGACTCAGCTCCGAGCCTCCTTCAGAAGCAGAGGAGACGAGGAGTCCTATTTAAGCCTGCACTTTGTATTTCGTAGTAGCATTCGTTTTGTATGACGAAACCATGTAGAAAATAGAGTGAATGATTTATTAACTCGGTAAGAAGACAAAATAGAGAAGAGAGGAGAGAAGTGGCAGGACATAGCCTTTAATGTGTGTAGTTACGTTAAATAATAATAGTAATGGCTCTATATTCATGAAATTTTACTAATATTAGTGTATAGTATATTATGTAATTATGTATTAACATTGTAATCTCCGAAGGAGTAGGTAAAGGAGTATACTACATTCCCACTATTCACTAGTTACGTTTACGTCCCACTATGGAATAAGGAGTTAGCCTATGACCCTACTCAGGGCACAAATACAAACTCCGTACCACTACTAGGGATTTCTAGTTAGAAAAATCCAATCGTGCTTGACCTGGTGATCAAATCCAGGACCGTTCGATCAGCAATCCTGCTTACAACCACTCAATCACCGTGGCAGTCTGCATGAATTTTCATTTTTTAAAACTGTATATCGCGCTGTCAAGGAAGAGTATATAGATTCATTATTTCATTATTAAGTGTGTTGGGAGTATTTCTTATGGTTGCAAATTATCAGTTAGAAATAAAACAACAAGTTTCAGTAACTTAGTCATATAATTTTTATATTTTGAAAATTCTCGGTACAATGTACATTTTGGGTTTTATATTTTAAATAAATTTAGAATAACATCGAGAAAATTGAGCTTGTTTATTTATTGAAAATTGCAATTTTTTATTTATTTCTAATGCCAAGTTTATTTTTGTAAAACCTTTCATGTCTATTTATTATTGAAATAAATGTGGTACATTTTATTCTTAATTTAAAAAAAGTAATTGTTTTCCAAAAAAAATGCAATACATTTTTAACGCATGTAAGTAGCCAATGAAAATATTTATGGTAATTACTTCTTTATTTGAAAATAGGTTACCTATTGAAATAGTTAATTGGAATGTTTTAAGACGTTCATAGATGTACCACATACATATTTCGAACAGTTTTGTATATAACTTTTTACTCATAAATTTAAGACAATTTTAATATCTAAAAACAATCATAACAGTATTTTTATGATATACTAATAGAAATATTATATTACAGGGCGGTTTTAAAGAATTTTGTTATAAAAATAAACTTGGCATAATTACAGCCAACGAATTATGAACCTTATGGAGTGCCTATGTAAAAGATAATAATTAGACGCCAAAAGATATTGAAAAGGATTTCATATTTAACAATAATTATGATAACATACGTTTCATACTTTTCTCGAAAGGTACAAAGTTTAAGAGATATGGTCGACCCGCACTATCATGTTCGAGACGTTGATTTGACAGTCAAATGGTAGTGATGTCAAACCTTTTATTCTTTTTTTTTATAGAGTTAGCAAAGGAATGTGCAAGTGAGCAGATAGTAACTGTCCAATCAAGGCCTTAGGGACAGAAGTTGTCACAGTAGGTACAACTATTTTCAAGGTGTCAAATTGTTTAATAATTTTAACTATTTTAATTCGATGCCCGCTTAAAGAAACGTGTGACAGCAATCGTCCTCTAAGATAATCTCATTTTGAGACCATTAATTTTCCAATATGGCGTAAATCACACGACACCCACATCATCTGTCGGAATTCAATAACGTTCATTAAAATTGGTAAATAGCGGAGACATTTTGATTGGAAAGCGTAATGACGTCACATTTTACCAGCTGCTCATCGTCTATATAAATATGTATCATGAAAGAGTTATCAAACTAAAATATCCTTTCGTCGGTACCAATAAGATTCATATTCCATTGCAGCTGTTACAGTTAAGCTGTTTTATGTTGACAATAAGTCAATGGTACAATGACGGACAGAGGAAAATTTATCTTTATTAAATAATTGATTCTGGCAGTTGTTACCGATATGGTAGTGTTACCTCTTCTGAACTGTACTTCGCAATAAATCAGTTTGTCGTTCCGTTAATATTACGCAATTATCCGTTACATTAATAATTGTATAAATATTTTACGCTATTTTTTTTCGAGAGAACAATAATTAGTAGTTAAATTAAATTAAGCTTTAAGTGGTTTGATAAATGTTAACATAGTAATAAATTAGGATTCGTTTGCTCGTCACTGATGTATATCACGGATGAATCATCTAATGTCTGTGTGATAATTGTCTTTGTTACGATGACTCTATCTGTGTCTATTACCAAATATGACGATATCAAACGAGGTCTTAATTTATAATGAGGCATCGTTTCCACTGTCGAGAGCAGGAATAAAATCGTATAGATTTAAAGTCGGATAGTGAACTGTAGCCTTAACTAGTAATGCCTTACACTTTGGAACATTTTATATTTTATATATATACAAAGTGATTTTCTAACAATTGACAACGAATGTTTTAGTATCGTATTGTTTAATACTGTTCCTTTGACGCAAATAACGTGTGGGATATGGCGGAAGCGATTGCTTCGCTTGCCGACCTTTGCCGCACATGAGGTCGCCCAGGCGCGTTACAATCCATGAGGTCTATGTAATAACGCCTCAATTTAAAAACGATTAAGATGATCTTGCGTAAGTAATGCAATATTTATTCTAACTAAATGGTCAAAAATTGATTGCTATTTTTACTAACACCTATTCCATGAACAGGATATAACAAATGCATTTTGCTGTAGATATATTTACATAGTTACTTTAAGCGATATCATATTGCTTTTTTATATATAATATAATATGATTAATTTATATATCAGTATACGTATTTCATATTATAATTATGTATATATATATATTTAGATTATATTTTTTTGTCAATTTACATAATAGTCGATAATCTAATGTGTGATTTTTTACTACATACATAACTAGGAGTCGAATTTTTTATCTGTCGATAATTTTGCTAAGTTCTCCTAAGTTTCAATAATGATGAGCAAGTTTAGCTTTAATTTGAAAGAAATTCGTTGACGTGAAGATGAAAAATTCGACCGGCTATCAAAATAATATTTATAATAACATTTTTCTAACGGACAATACAATAAAAGGATTAAACAACTTAGCGCGCGGCTGTACGTCCAACACACCGCGTACTGCGCACATTTGGCAGATTTCACGAGTACTACTAAAGGTCTATACACACTACCCGTCTCAACTGTTCCTTGCACGAAGCATGACTTCGTGTAAAGCAGTACCTTAAGTGCTGTCTATTCTTTCTAATTGTAATAAAATTATTATAATTTATATAGAATAATATGTCAAATGGGTCGATTACTATTATTTTTTATTTATTATAAAATATGTCACTGCTTCTGAACACCAGCGAAAAAATCTGAAACGGTTTTTGTTTGTTCGTCTCAATGGACCGAATACATTATACTGACATATTAGATTATAGATAGTATGGCGGTGGTTCTGTACTAACAAAATAAATTTACGGATTTTGGGAAAATACATTTTAAAACGCAGTTCATGAAACATTTTCTGTAGAAGATACAAAAAGGGTTATTTACAATAGCTGGTTAGTTCGTATAATGATAACAGTCCACAGACTAAAGGACATAACCACACGTCGTGCACCGTGCAATGACAGAAACAGTCAGCGATAGTGTGAACACGACCTATTCATATACATATCTATATTTTTCGTGCAGAATATTAAATCTTACTCCATGGTAATAAGGTCTAAGCGTAGCGAGAACTGTGCTCTTATATATTCATGTATTTACATATTATAAATGTTTCTAATGTATAGTACAAAACATTTCATATCGAGATATTTTTCCTACTTATATTTAAGTCAACTGCGGGTTATTACGGGCAAATTATTTTAATTTTAGTGATGCAAACAAAATAATGCATACTTTTTTTAAAATTTCATATTAATTAACATACACATATTCGTAGTAAACAAGTTACAACAAAAATGTATATGTATAGTAAAATTATATCTGGATTGTATAATTTAAATTTTGAACAGAAACTGAATTTACAATTTTCACATACGTTTACATTATTATCGATACACCTACGACCATGTTGTAAGGTACGAAAAAGTTAAATATTTGATAACATGTGCCACCCACGACTAGAGCTACACTGTGCTCACACCAATATATATTTTAATTTAATACATATGTATATATGTAAGCACTTACTAAGTGAACAATTTTATCTCGCATAAACACGTTTACACTCATATAATTGTTTTACAGAATTAAAATTAAAATGATATCAATTAAATAGAAGGAATCTTTCAGCTTTTAATTAACTTTCTAAAGAATTTTTATTTGCTAGTTGAAGAAATATATTCTATTAAATAAAATTTTTCTTTTGTCCTAAGTATTAATTTAATACTCTTTTGGGTTGAGCCAAACATGAACGAAGATAGAATAAAATTCCCCGTGTACATATTGAAAAATTAATTCGCATCATTTTAATTTAAATATCTTCACTATAATTAAACTTTTAATTTTACATGTTGTTTAAAATTACTTAATCGCATGTTGGGTAAAATTATAAGCTGAACTAACCTGTGTTTACAAAAACAATAATCACTCGATAAACAAAACACGAAATGAACATTTTCAATTCGAAAATTCGGCACAAACAATACAGCGATTATAGAAATAAGTAAACGAACCCGAAAAGTTTGAAGTTTCATTAAAAGTACAGTCGTGCGAACAATTAGCTTTATCGATTCACGTTTATTAAAGTTTTGTTTGCTGTACGAGATTGTACTTTACAGTTCGTTTTGAGTAATTTACCTTAAATCCGCAATAAGCCATTTAAAAAGCTACACAAGAG